>MCJB01019193.1:1116-102596 GCA_002018475.1 Nicotiana obtusifolia | reverse complement strand
ATCTAAAAGAATAAATTAAGAAGTTAAACTAGGAAAGCGATAAAAATTGGGTTGCCTCTCAACAAGCGCCTGATTTAACGTCGCGGCATGACTCAGATTCTCGCTATCAATCTGGCTTGATTTCTAGCCTTGGAGCTTCCCCAACAGATGGCCTGGGAAGGGTCAGAGTGACAGGCCCTTCCAACTCTTCAAATTTTCTGAACCCCTAGACATAACTGCAGGACATATCCAGTACTTCCACATCCCCAACAATACTCGTTCAACAGGATCTATAGGGCTCATATGGGGCACTAATGATGTAGAATTACTCTCTACCACAGAGATCATGGATACTTCTTCATAGTGGGCTGGCAACCTGAGCGCTTTATAAACATTGAATACCTCTTCTTGGTCACCCACTCTCATCATCATCTTTCCTTCGCAAACATCAATAATAGCTCGGCCCGTGGCTAAGAATGGACGCCCTAAAATAAATGGGACTTCCTGATCGGGCTCGTAATCTAGGATGATGAAATCAGCAGGGAATATGAAAGAACCCACTTGAACTAGCACATCTTCAATCACTCCCTCTGGCTGAGCAAGGGAGCGATCAGCTAACTGTAAGGTAACTGTTGTTGGGCGTGGATCACCCAACCCCAGCTGTCTGAACACTGATAGCGGCATTAAATTTATGCTTGCTCAAGATCACATAGAGCTCGCCCAACAGCATGTTTTCCAATCGAGATTTGGATGGTGAAACTACCTGGATCCTTCAATTTCTGAGGCAGCTTACCTTGAATTCTGGAACTGCACTCCTCAGTAAGTGCCACCATCTCAAACTCGGTTAGCCTCCTTTTATTTGCCAAAATGTCCTTGATGTACTTTGCATATTTGGGTACTTCTTGTAAGATGTCAACCAACGGAATATTAATTTGTACCTGCTTCAAGATATCAAGGAACTTTTTATATGCGTCATTATCCCTTAATTTCTGCAATCTTTGAGGGAATGGAGGTGGTAGCCTTGCACCAATTGTGGGGGTTGCTCAGCCACTGCCTCTCCAGCCGGGTTCTCTGGTTCTTTGGCTTTTTCTGCTGTTGACTCTATGGTGGTTGGCCTCTCATTAAAAGTCACCTGTTTTCTCTTTTTAGATTCAACTTCTTCCAGTTGTCTTCCGTTCCTTAACGACACTGCATTAAGGGTCGCCCTAGGATTTGCTTCAGTGTCACTAGTAAGAGCTCCAGCTGGTCTAGTATTTTGAGCACCGGCAAGCTGTCCCATTTGCCGCTCCAAATTTCTTATTGTTGTGGTGAGGGCTTGATATTCGGTCCTGAACTATTTATTGTCAAGCCCCAACTGTTTCAACAATTCATTTGTATTCTCTTCTACCTGCTGAGGTTGCTTCTGAGGTTGATTGAAATTTCCTTGGGGTCTATACTGATTCTGGTTCTGCTGATTTCCACCCCATGAGAAATTAGGATGATTCCTCCAATTCGGGTTATAAGTGTTCCCATATTGGGCATTCTGATTTATTGGCCCCCTGCTCTGCTATCCCACATAATATATAGATTCTGGATTCGTGGGGCACATGTCACTCGTATGATTGTCACCACACATTTCGCAGCACAGAGACATTTGTTGTACCTGTTGCCTCGGTTGTACCTGTTGCATTGTCATTCTGTTCATCTGGTTTACCAGTTTTGCCATCTCAGCTCTCATGGCTGCATAGTCATCGAGCTCAATCAACCCGGCTGCCTTCTGTTTAATTGCCTTGCATGAATCGCCATCTCCTTGCCAGTTATGGTCATTAGCAGTAAAGTTATTCAGCAAGAGTTGGATTTCGCTATATGGTTTTGCCATGCAACTGCCTCCACAAGCTGAGTCAAGATTCATCTTTGAGGCCTCATCTAACCCATCAACCAAAGTATGTCCCAAAACCTCATCAGTCTGACAATGATGCGGACAATCTCTAAGCAGCTTCTTGTATCTTTCCCAGACTTGACGAAGAGTTGCTCCATCCCGTTGTTCGAACCCAAGAATTTGACTTCTCAGTGACTTTGTCTTTTTGGTTGGAAAGAATTTGATTAAGAATTTCCTGGCTAGATCGTCCCACGTGTGGATTGAGTTGGCGGGCTCTTTCTGCAGCCATTCCTTTGCTTCCCCTAACAGTGAAAAGGGGAACAGTGTCAACCTGACATAATCCTTGGAAACGTTCGAATAATTGTAGGTATCCGTGATTTCCAAGAAATTTTGAATATGCCTCTGCGGATCTTCATGAGACATACCCACATATTGCCCTGTGGACTGAATCAGCTGCACCATATACTGTTTGAGTTCAAAATGCCCTGAGATCTCAGGTTTCACAATAGCCTGAGTCATATTAGCGAGATTGGGCCTTGCAGCTTTTATCACCGCACGCTCTGCATTACCTGCTATCTCTATTGGATGTGGTTGAACTACAATGTCCAACTCTCTTTCTATTCTAGTTCTGGCTTCGACCTCTCTCCTCACCCTGTGAAGTGTCCGTTCAATTTCAGGATCAAAAGGAAGAAGATTGTTTGCGCTTCTACTCCTCCGCATTCAAGAGAAGAGCATGTGTCAACACAGACAACGTAAATTGATAAGTAAAACTTGAACAAATAACAAATATAAGCTTAAGTCGGTAAAGTAGCAGATTTTTAAGTCCCCGGCAACGGCGCCAAAAACTTGTTGCTCCCTACGCACACGCAAGTATACGTGGTCGACAAGTAATATAGGATTTTAAGTCCAGATATCGTACCCACAGGGACTTATATCAACTACTTACTAATACACAAATATCGTTATTCAATCAAGCAAAAATATTCAAGTTCAATAGTTGATTATACTAAACTACAATTTTAAGTTATAACTAAATTATCAAATAACTACGTGATTGTATTTACTCAAGAGAGACAAACATTCCAGGGTTGTGATTAATTTACCAATCTTATTGTGTTCAAATTAACTCTCCCTTTCATATAATTCACTCATTGTTGCTAATTAATCGATAAACGTTCTCATAGCCTTCTCCCGAAGTACTACTCGCTTATTCTTAATAGATTAACGCCTATATTCCTATGGAATCAAACTATTAAGAACGTAATAAGATCATGATATTTAATTAAGCACGGTGATTAGGTATATTCCTATCCTAACCACGAATCCGCTCCCCCTAAGGGTTAAGATCATACCCTCTTCAACTCTTCTCCAATCTAAACACGGCTTTCCCAAGCATAGCATAGATAGTAAATAGAACCTAACTGTTGGCCAGACAATTAAGCAATTAAACACAGAATTGAAGAAACCACAATATATTAGTGAATTATAATCAAGGTAAAGTTAATATCAAACAACAATATTCATGGCTAATCACAACCCCAGAACAATGGGTGATTAGCCACTCATGATCTAATCAAACCAAAGTATAAGTTTTGAATCAATTTTAAAATACTAGAAAAGATTGAAGAAACTGAAAGTTCTTGCTTCCTCCCGATTCCGTTGTGTGTTTTTGCTCCAAAATCATGTCTCCCCTCTAAAATTAGGTTTAGACTTCTTTATATACGTGTTAGGGAGGTGTAGGGCCGAAAATAACCGTGTCCCGAGCAAAATAGGAGAGCTCTGCATCATCGATGCCTTGGGTAGCACCAGGCACCCACCAGAGCGCTGCTTCCAGTGACCCTTCTACCTTCAGCGCCACAGGTGGCGCCAGGCGCTGCCTGTGGCGCCCAATTGCAACCTTGTCCGATTTTTGCTCCGTTTTGGCTTAATTCTTGCGCATTTTGCCCCCAATTGCTCACGACTCATTCCTACACATAAAAACACTTCAAATTAACATGAATCGTAGCATTTAACATCCCACTTTCACGAAACAAAAGTCAAATGTGAAGCGATATACATAAAAATATATATACTTTACACTAAACATCATTAGGCTATGTAAAGTTAAGTGTTCTGTTTAGTCATAGTTTTTAAATAAAACAATTAGTTTGTATGTAGTATGTTATGCTTTTGATTACTTAGTTCGGATAGCACATTTTTTGGGTTAATTTTTAGTTGTAAGGATCTGCATTCTCTTGATTGATTAAAATTTCAGTGTTAAGGTATAGTCACATGTTTGTGGTATTTTAGTTGAGTTATAGTTATTTGTTTTCTTGATTTGGTTAAATCACATAGGGTTGGTACTGATGTTAGTTTAAGGATGATATTAGATGAGTTTAATCATGAAATAAGGTACATTAGTAGCCTACCTTTTAATAGTAGGGTGGCTGAAATGATCCTTTTCCACCTTGATTCTGCCACAACAGGTTTCAGACTGTCCTTTCACCTTTGGACAATCCTTGGGCAGTGTTTTGGCACACAAAAGTCAGTCTTTTTTGGACAGACTATTGGTGAACCAAAATTTGTCCAAAAAGTAACTTTCTTTGCCTACTTAACGGCTGTTCTTTCTGTACTTTACGGACACACTCTCTTACACTTAGAAGACATCCTTTACACTCTAAGAAAACACAACTTAAGAGAGAAAAGGACAGTAGCTTAAGCATTAGATGAGCAGCTGAAAATTGAGAGTTTTAAGCAATATTTTTGAGAGAAAAATATTCGGGAAACACCAAAGACTTTGGAGTTTATTTTCTGGGTTTAGTTCTTTCAAAATCTGCTATTTTCTTTGGTTTATTTCTCAGTTTCTTGGGCTGGTGTTTGCTGGTATTACTGCTGGTTTACTAAGTTTCGATTGGTTCAGTTGATTCAAACTCGCTTTAGCCATTGTAAATCATATTCTGCCACCTAGTTTTTCTGCTGCTATAAACACATTTACTTGCTAGACTTCATTTGTATTGGAAAGATTTGCCTTACAGGTTTCACTCTTACCCTCTGGTTGATTTATTTGCTATTTATATCATGAATAAAAGAAAATTTAGTCTTGAATGTTTAATGTACTTTCTTATGTTGCCAAAATTTTAGTTCTTTAATGTTTAAATAAGTTTATATGCTCATGAATATCAAATTGTTGTAGTTTTGTATTTGAAGCAAGTTACACGTACAAACTCCACTAACATAATGTTGTTATAGTTAATATCAATCTTTTGTAAAGTTTTTTTAATAAGAAAGAAACTTATGTGTTTTTTTATTTCCATGGCATGTAATAAGAGTTCTGGCATTATATGAAAAGGACTAAAATGCTATCATCTTTAATTTAGCTTGAATATTTAGGCTGAAAATTACATGCAACTTGATAAAATTGGTAATTGGGCATTTTTTTCTCTCATGCGAATGGGACGAATTTATTGGAGTAACGTGTTTCCCCCATTATCCCGTGAATGACTTTGAATTTCAATTTCATATTATTTGAGTTGAATGTTTGGTTAAGCTTCAGATTGTAGAAGATAGTGAAAATTCATTATTGTTGGGCCATGTGATATAAAACGAGTGGGCCATGGGGTTCAATGAAAATAAAAATGAAATTGACCCATTCCTTGGGCCTGAAACACGTGAAGTGGCCAATTTCACTAATATGGTATGGGTCGCAAATATTGAGCACAAGTAAGCTCTAACTTTGATCATAATTAAGTCAAATCTTTTCTAAATAATCAAATATTTCCCAAAAGCGTTAGGCAACTGTTAGGTGCGCTTTAATTTTTTCAGTACGGACTCGCTTGCGTAGAGTGATGGTTAACGTTCAATAAATCAATTCAATAATCTCATACCATATCCGATAGTTTTAATTAATTCTTAATTTTAATTAATCCCTTGCTATAGTCGCGGATTCGCTTGCATAGCGCGATCGTTGACATTTAATAAGTTCCAATAATTTCTTCAAATGTAGTAATTTTCCCAAAAGTAATAGCGTGCTAATATTTCTTTGTCATGACTGCGGATTCGCTTGCATAGCACTGTTATGATAAAATTAACAAATTTCGTCTTGATCACGCATTCTCTTGCGTAGTGTGGTTACGACACCTTATTATTCTAAATAATCAAGCAATAAAAGTGGACGTAGGAAAAATATAAAAATCATATAATACACAGTTTGTCCAAAATTAATTCAAGCCAAGTTGTAATCAACAAAGCTACCGTGCTAGAACCACGGGATTCGGGAAGTGCCTCACACCTTCTCCCCAGTCAGAAGAATTCCTTACCCAGTCTCTTATTTTTGCAAACCAATAATAAATAGAGTCAACCTTCCTTTGACTAGGGGTTCAAATAAAAGGTGACTTGTAACACCCAAAAATTAATTTCAAGTGGCGACTCTGTATATAAAAATAATCCCTATCAAAAATTGTCACTTTAATTGAAAAAACTCTTAAACCCACTACTCATCCATAACATACATATACTTTGGGGTAGAAAAGGGGTGTGGCATTGAGCTGATGAAGATCGTTGTCTCCGTTGAAGGGGAGTGATGTTGGGCATATTTTTATATATTTTAATGTTACTTTACCCATGTTTTAACCGCTTTTTGGTGCTATTTGTGCTAAAAATACCCAACATGTGCTAATTATTAGTTTTACGACTAATTAAGTTGTGTGTGATGATTTAGGATAATTAGAGTGCAAAAATATGAAGAAAAGATGCTCTAGCTATAGGAGATGAGAGTGGATGCGTCGCATCCAACCTTGAAAAAAAGGCTATATGGAGCACCCTTAGCAGTGAAGTCTTAAGAAGGCATCCACCTTAGCACCCGCACCTGTGCACAACAAGGTTGAGGGAACAGAGGGTGGATGCGAAGCATTCACCCCAGCATCCGATGCTAAGAAGTTCAAGCTGAGACGGATGCGAAGCATCCAACTCAGCATCAATCCCGGAAGCTGATTCGGAAAAGGAAAAGGAAAACTTTGGCCCACGACTTTTGGATGCAATATATAAGCCAAAAACGTCTCTTTTAGGTCATGGAACACACTTTTTGAAGGGGATTCGACCTAGGGAGAGCAAGGAGCCGTCGTGGAGGCCGAATTTCATCTTCTTCCGCCAAGCTTAGTAATTTTTATGTTTCTTTGTATGAGTGTTGTTTGGCTACCATGTCAATATGGAACTAAACTTCACGTTCTAGGGTTGTGGTTCTTTCATGACTATTGTTATTCGTATATTGATTTTGGTTTCTTGATTTATCATATAAGTTTATTTATTCAATCTTGCGCATAATTATTTGATTGCTTGATCACCAATTAAATACTATCTACGAATCTAGAATTGAACTCGAAAGTGAGAATTCTAGATTGCACATAGGATTTAGTAGAGCAAGTTCTTGAACCCGGGCATCGAGGAACAGATTCGCGATTAGGATAGACATATACCTAATTGCCTTGCTTGGTTGATGTACGGGAATTATAAATGCATTCTTGTTAATTTATAATTCCTTAGACATATAGGCGTTAGGTTAGTTTGAATAGGCGAGTAAGAACTCGACATATTCTTATGAGCATTATTAACTCTGTCAACCAATAAGCTAGATGAATTTGTTAGTCAGTTCAATTGAGTAATACAATAGGAACGTTAGATAGCCCATAACCCTGGATCGTCTTCACTATATTGATAACATAAAAATCTGCTCTACTTTTGTTTAGAGTTTATTATCTATTTTCATTTTAGTTTAATTGCTTTAGCATCAGAACTTTTGGGTTTAATCCTTTAGTAGTGAAGTCTTAAGAAGGCATCCACCTTAGCATCCGCACCTGGGCACATCAAGATTGAGGGAACAGAGGGTGGACACAAAGCATCCACCCTAGCATCCGATGCTGACAAGTTCAAGCTGAGGCGGATGCGAAGCATCCAACTCAGCATCAATCCTTGAAGCTCATTCTGAAAAGGAAAAGGGAAACTTTGGCCCACGACTTTTGGACGCAATATATAAGCGAGAAAGCCTCTTTTAGGTCATGGAACACACTTTTTGAAGGGGATTCGACCTAGGGAGAGCAAGGAGCCGCCATGGAGCCCGGATTTCATCTTCTTCCGCCAAGCTTAGTAATTTTTATGTTTCTTTGTATGATTTATTGTTTGGCTACCATGTCTATGCGGAGCTAAACCTCACGTTCTAGGGTTGTGGTTCATTCATGACTATTGTAATTCGAATATTGATTTTGGTTTCTTGATTTATCATACTAGTTTATTTATTCAAGCTTGCGCTTAATTATTTGATTGCTTGATTACCAATTCGATATTATCTATAAATCTAGAATTGAACTCGAAAGTGGAAATTCTAGATTGCACATAGGATTGAGTAGAGCAAGTTCTTAAACCCCGGCAACGGGGAACAGATTTGCGGTTAGGATAGATATATACCTAATTTCCTTGCTTGGTTGATATACAGGAATTATAAATGCGTTCTTGTTTGTTCTAATTCCATAGACATATAGGTATTAGGTTAGCTTGAATAGGCAAGTAAGAACTCGACAGATTCTTACGAGTAATATTAACCTTGTCAACCGACAAACTAGATGAATTAATTAGTTAATTCAATTGTAGAATACAATAGGAATGTTAGATAGACTATAACCCTAGATCATTTTTCATTACATTGATAACATAAAAATATGCTCTTCCTTTGTTTAGAGTTCATTATTTATTTTCTTTTTAGTTTAATTACTTTAGCATCACTACTTTTGGGTTTTCCTTGTTTAGATAATTAGGATAGTCTGATCTAGTTAATATTTGATAACAAGTCCTCATGGGTTCGACACTAAATCTTATCACTTTATTACTTGATGACCGCGTATACTTGCGTGTGTGTTTGGCCGCAACAGGGAGCCTCTTCATTAGCTTCCCCCTCATCATCAATGACCATAGTGGTTGCGGCCGGCTCGGGCATGGCCTTCTTTATTTTCTTATTTTTATCCCTAGCCGAGGAAGAATGATGATTTTTGGTTGTTTGTTCTCAAGCTGGGGACTCCGAGAGGAAGCAACTGCACCGGAGGTAGATCCGAGAGCACCACTCCGAGTGAGAGCCTCCTGCAACAACCTTGCAGCCTTCGCAGGATCGGCCAAAACCTCGACTTTGGGGCAGGTAACAGAACCTTGCGGGAAACCTGATTCAAGTAAAAATATATAGTTAGCAAGTTTTCTTATGTACTTACAGAGGCGGAAAATAGAAAGAATCAGTATACCGTGGTTTCTGGCCTTCCACCCATATTTGAGGGCTAGCTCCTTCCACTAATAGGTCTTTGGCGTAGTAATATCTAGGATCTTCTGAACCCATTGGTCCAGACCTTCAACCCTTGGTGGTGTCCACCGAGTAGCTAAATAATGGAAAAAAAGGGTTAGCAATGACAGGGAACAATCTTATTATGGAGAAAGAGTTAGATTATAAACTTACGTAAACGACTCCATGATTTGGGAAAAGATAGAGTTGTGGTCGAGATGATATCCTTGGTAGCAATGATGACAAACTGCTCCATCCACCCACAACCATTGTCATTATCCATGCTGGTAAGCAGAGCATAATGGCCACGCTTTCTAAAATTTATTACTCCCCCCACGAAAGATTTTAGGGGAGTAGAGGTTCATTATATGTGCCAGGATTAGGGTTTTCCCCGTCTACATGCGCAACCGGTACAGAAAAGCCACTGTTAACCACACAGAAGGGCCTACTTGTACCAAGCAGACCTGGTACTGATGGCATAACTCCAAGATCACGGGGTCAAGTCCCTCGCTCAAAGAAAAGGAGCCCAAAGTGAAGGGGTACGTATAAACAGATGTAAAACCTTTCTTGATGAAAGTAACCCTCTCCACCAGGTCAGGGCAATGATGTTTAGGTCATGGCAGTTACAATCCTCCTTCACATCAGGAATACTAGAAGAGCGAATAGAAGAGGGATACCTACTAACATCCCAAGTTCAAGGATTCGCAGAAAGGAACTTCTCTTGGAAGTCATTAACAGTGCTCAAATGTTTGGGTATGATGGTTCTTACCGTAGGGGGATCAGCATCAACATCAACCTCCTTAGCTTTGCTTCTCTTCGGGCCTCCACCGAAGAGAAGACCAGAGTTTTCAAAAGATTTAATGAAAGAAGCCATAATAGCAAGAAGGTGACTGAGGTTTGAAGAAAGTCGGAAAGAGATGAAAGCAGAAGAAGATTAAGAGCAAAGAAGGTAATAAAACTTATGAAGGCTTTGGAAGTGAAAGAGGTAAGATGTTGAGTATAAGTAAAGATATAGACGGCAAAAAATATGGCCATGATTACCTCGAGAACCGGAAAAATATTATTGAATCGTGGGGCAACACGTGTTCGGGGTATTAAATATGAGGAGACGTGCATTTTATCAAGCGTCAAAGACTGCTCAGAAGGTTTCAAAAAATTTTCCGCCAAGAAAGGAATTTTCACCGACTTCACAAAGATGTGCCACCGGAAAGTAGGGAGACTATCTGTATAGGGTAAAAATGTCTTACATTAAATGATCGAATGATAGGGCGACACGTAGAACCGAAGACAGGCAGAAGATGAATCAAGTAACAGCCAGTACCGGGAACGACAGCTACCCTTAGTATCAGATGAACCCCGAAGGGAGCACAATCAACGTGAGCAAATCGAATGTTTGCCATCGGAAAGCATTTAATGAAGAATATTCTGACATTAAATGGACAGCCGTTTTAGAGAATATTTGCATTCATAGCATACCCGTACATACTCATCAATGTCCCCCTTTATTGCCATTTAAGAGGGGCTTGATCCTAGGATCTTGTTTCCTAGGTATAGCTATAAATAGTAACTTCAACAACCATTGTAAACATACGAAATCTATGGCAGAACTTATGCTACATTCTGTTTTCAAGCTAAATAGTAAAACATTACTTTTTGTTTTATATTGCTCTATTTCTGTCCTCGGAAGCATCACTCCCGGAGTCAAGCCTGCCATTTCCTTTGATTCTAATGTTAAGTCTTATTTTTAATCGAATTTATTTATCATTTTGGGTCAAATCATTTTGTTTGTCTATAAACCACGTAACGATTCAATTGTACCGTTTTACGGGTAAACGGTTATCATATTTTTTTTCTATCAATTTGTCTATATAAATCGAAAAAATAAATGACCTGAATCGAAACTCAAAGTTAATCAAATCGACTAGTTTGACATCTAAAACATCCAAATCATAAATCCACCACTCCTTTAAATGTCAACTCAAATAAAAAAGCATAAGAAGAAAATGAAGATCGGCAAGAAAATGACATTACAACTCAAATAGTTTTAATCCATAAAAAGTGTAAGAAAAATTTATTCACGAACTTTAATCAAAACTCAGCAAATTTATTTTATTTGTGCTGATATCTTATCGAAATGGAGAGTTTGAGAGGAGCTAGCTTCGAATTTATTAGTATGCTTTTCTTTAATGCAAATGAAGCATGTAAACAAATTCAGCAAACAACTCAATAAAAATAAAAAATAAACAAACCATTCAATAATTGGGCATATTTCTTATTTTTAATTGTGAGAATTTAGAATAATTATGCTGTTTTGTTTTTTCCTTTTTCTTCTTTTACTGTATGCTATAGCCTTATAATCACATACAATGTAATTGATGAAAAAAGAAAAAATTAACAATAGGTACGCACTAATGGTTTATTCTCAAATTAGGTAACCGCTTGAGATAGCACCATCTAAAACATAGTCAGTATTTAAAATATCATTTAAAGATTAGTCACTTTACTATAAGCAAAATATAAACAAAAATCCGCTAAACTTAAAAACCAATATTTTTTTTTATTTTTTTTTTTGTAAATCTCAGCTATTCTTTAAATAGCTGTGCTAAAAAACGGCTATTTGTGCACTCCCCCAAGGTTGCAAATGGTAGTACGGCCCATGAGGGCTGAAATGTTTGGGCTCTGTTTGGGCCAATGAGGCTAAAGTTGCAAATTGGGCTCCCTCCAATTCTGACCCAAGAATAGAAGCTTCTGGAGGGAGACGATAACCGCTTTGAAACAAGATGTATATAAACAAAGGGAGAATCCTTAAGACTTCTTTCTTTGTTAACAGAAATAGAAAAAAGCATCTGTGAAAGAAACCGATCTTTAACAAACCAGGTACAATTTCTCAATAACACTTTCCTTTTGTCAATAATTATTATGTTCGGTTTATTGTATCAATTCTTAGAACTTTTTTCTTATGGCTAGCTGAGTTTTTTCTTTGCTTTCTAGGATCCATTGCAATTTTTTTGTACATTTATTATCTGTTTCGGTATAAAAAATTTTCTTTCTACCTCGTTGTGCGAAAAGAATGACATGGTCCGGTTAAGAAGGCCCATATTCTGGTTTTCGGTTCGATTGCAGACCTTGTTTCATTGACTTTATATGTATAAAATTTGTAAATTCGGAAAATATGTAAAATTCAATGTAAACTAGATTTTTTTCAGAATACAATAACATGTATAAATAGAATTGTTGTTATAATTTAAATGATCTTTTTTTCCGTTTTGCGGAATCACCTTGCAGTATATTTTTTATAGTTATCAGAATAACATTTGTGTATTCCGAAACTGTGTAGAAGTTTTAGATATTTATAAAATATAATGGAGCGAACATGCTGTAAGAAAATTTCATTTTGACTCTCCAAAGAAAATTTTGTGAAAAGGATGGAACAGAGCAGTGTTTTCAATCCATTTGGTTCTTTGTTTTTTCCTTGGGTTATAGGGTCAAAACTTTAGCTTTTGTCTTCTCCTGTATTATTTTCTTGAATAAATTTCTGGGTGTGGTGAATAGTGAATTTCATTGATTTATAAGGATTTATATTATGAGAAGTATCTCCATTTGTTTTTGGCTAAAGTATGTGTTGAAGAATTTCTTTCCAGAAAAAAGAAAGAAGAAAATGCAATAGGAAGAAGAAAAAAAATGTATTTTGGTCCTTGTTTTATTATTTCCTGTGAGTTTCGGTTGTTTGTAATGTCTGAGTTTGCAGACAGGTGAAACTATGAGGGGAAGAAGCTGCAGCTACCGTCCTAGTCCACACAGAGGTTACAGCAAGAGACGTCATAGCCCTAGCCCGAGGGGTCGCTATGGTGGTCGTCTGAGTGATTCGCCTACTAGTCTCTTGGTTCGCAACCTTCACCATGATTGCAGGTTAGTTCAGATGGCATCCTCTGTCTCATAAGTTGGAATCATCGATACTTTCTATGTTATCTAATCTCCAAATGAGAACATTTTCATTTTTGGGCTTGGGGATGGCAGTTGGGGAAGAGCTAGGAAGAGAGAGAGAAGAGAATAAGAAAAGTGTGGGTACTAGTGGATAGGAAGCCAATTAAGAAAATGTGATATTACTTGAGAGAATGAGCACCTTATGGTTTTGTTAGAGATTAATATATGTTAGCAGAAAATGTGAAGAACTTTCAGTGTTAAAGAACCTGAATATTTGAATTTGGATGGAGATGGGTTTTGTATGGAGTGACATGGATAGTGAGGATTCATATACTTGAGGCCAACTATCTTGGAAATTGGAACCGAGGAGTAGTCGGTCTCCGGAATATATACTACTGTCAACTAGAAAAATGGCACGTCACAATATCATGATGGAAATGCTCCTTATTATATGGATACAAGCATGGTTGTTGCAGCTGCAAGTAATCGATGGATTATAATTGCTCATACAAGGTCTGCATAAATTCTCTGTTCCCATAGATCGTGGCACTGGATCTTCTTATTCATAAATACATTATTGTGGGATTTGCGAACTCTGTGTTGTTTTATGGCTAAATATTTTGTGAGGTAATATATGATTGGCTATGTTGTGAGGTGTCGATGGGTGTGGTGGAGGATCCGACACGGGTGCGGTGCTGTTTTGGAGAGTCCATGTGACATATATTATTGGTCAAGTATTGTGGGAAGGGGTACAGAAATGCATAATCCAACATAGCTTTTCTTTTTTTTTTTTTTTTTTTCAAGTGCTTTCTCCGGATTAATCTCGTTTGTTTTCTTCCTTAGAGGGGGACTAGTTTTGGATGTACATCTCCAAAAGTCATCAATGGTTAAGGATATGTAATATTCGGGTTTGTCAAACTATTATCTTTCACTATTATCAACTTTTCTCTTTTGGTTATGCGCAATTTTATTTCATATTACAAAGTGGAAATGTCTGCATAACTGCTCCTGTCTCCTTCTTTGTTATGCTGGATGTGAGGTTTTATTCGCGCAGAGAGTTTTTTCTAATCATACGCTTTCTTGTTTGTTCACTGACTCGCTCCTCTCTGCCTTTATTTTCCTCCCACTTATTGGTAAGATATTGTGGCTTGAAGCTAAATTTAGCATCAGTAATGCGGTATTATCTGAAGAAGAATTCTTTCAAAAGTGCTATATTTTCTGTACTTAAACAGCCTTGTCTTAGAGCTCGCCAGCATTTGGTATATGAATAATTAGCGGCAGAGGCCACAGGCCATCTTTAACTTGCTCAAAATTCATTATTAGCTGTTCGTCTTGTGAAATGCTTGAACCTGCTGGTTGAACCATCGACTATTGGAATCATCACTTGTTCTAAAAATTGTGCCCACAATAAGTCTGCCAATAAGCACAATGAGAAAATGAATACTCTATTTAAGAGTTAAAACATCTAAAAAGGTTTTGGCCATTTTCACCAGCTGATATGTTGTTTGTTCATAGTACTTACTTTCTAGAGGTATAAAAAGCATGAAGGGTGAGAGAAAGGGAAGTTAAGCGATTAGTCATGGAGATAAAAAAAGAGTAGTGAGCAGATGATGTATTTGAGAACTGACATAATTCTAAAGTAATTATCCAGTTGTGAGTCATATGATTGGCTTGACGATTGCATGACCTCAGCTTTACCTCCTGATTCATTTTATGGTCTGGGTTTCAGAATATTTTACCGCGCTCGGATTGCATTGTCCAATCCTTTTTATGTTTGAAATACAGCTTGTGCATACTATGGTTCATATTTTAATTTTATCTTATCCAGAAAACCTAACTCTTTATCATTCGTTTGAAATATTCACAATGATATATGTTTCACAGGCCTGAAGATCTTCGAGGGCCGTTTGGCGAGTTTGGTCCCATTAAGGATATTTATTTGCCACGAGATTATTACACTGGGTAAGTTTTACTTTAATTGTGTCAGTTCATGAGTGCTGAATGAAAACCTACTCTCTAACGGTGATGGACATATGACGGAAAGACTGTGGACTGATTGCCTGGCCTTGTTTGTATGCTTGGGTCTTTATTTTTTGCATCAGTTATTTTATGTCTATCTGGTTTTCTCATTGAAAGAGTTGAAGACACAAATGAAGTAATAAGAGTTCTGTCAAGTTGGTCATAATGTACATGAAGATTGAGGGAAGTTGGGTATGAATACAATTATGAAGATATTCAAGTGTTGAAGGATTTGAAGTCTAAAAACATTGTTTCTCACAAGGTTAGCTGCCATGAAATTGCTTTCCTTGAATTTCTATTATGTGACTATCTTAAAAGGTTATTATCTTTTTTGCTCGAGGTGAGACAGAGCTCGTGATTTGTTTTTGGCAGACACATGTTTCTTTTGCACATATTATGTAATGGTTAACCATATCTGTGTGCTTATATGTCTCTTGACTCCATTCATGTCAAATGCTACAGGGAACCGCGTGGCTTTGGTTTTGTGCAGTACTTGGACCCTGCTGATGCTGCAGATGCCAAATATGAGATGGATGGCCAGGTTCTACTTGGGCGGGAGATCACTGTTGTGTTTGCCGAGGAAAACAGGAAGAAGCCTTCAGAGATGAGAGCAAGAGAGCATTCGAGGTAAATCAATGCTTGCCTGATCTACTGTTGGATGACCATGGCACTATGCAGTTCGACTGATCACTCTGTCAACATTGTGTCAGTTTAGATTTTCTGGAAATTTGTTAATTTTGATTATCGTTCATCCTAATGGGTAAACCCTTTTCTTCAGGGGTCGGGGAAGTTCCCAACTCTCTTATTCTCGATCTCCACGGTATAGGCGGTCCTATTCTCGGTCACCGCGGTATGCTCGGGCTTATTCTCGAAGCCCTGACTACTATTCTCCACCTCCTAGGAGAAGATATTACTCAAGGTAGTGACAATGATGATTCCTAGCTTAGCAATATGGTTTTCCTTTAAACGGTAGTTGGACAAATATATAGCCTGTATTGTACTGATATGTCCGTGTATGCTTTCCGGTACAGGGAGAGGTCTAACTCAAGATCTCCTTATGGTTCTAGGGGCAGAAGCCCAGTAAGGAGTAGGAGCAGAAGCAGGAGCTGGAGTAGAAGCCGTAGTAGGAGCTTTGATGATGGCTATTACTCTAGATAATAAGAGTTCTCTAGCGGTGTTGCTGTGTTATCCTTGCACTGCGATTGTGGACTTGTGCGCACCTTGTGATATTGCCGATTGTTGGAGATCGGACTCCATTAGTTCAGTAAATGAGCCCGTGCTTGGTTGTGCGTGACTGACATATCTTCATTGTAAATTTTTGTGCTCGTATATTGTCCTGTTTGTCGAAGATCTCTAAAATCGTGAGCTATTCATTATTATAGCTGTGGCCAGTATTGACGTAATTACTGGGGAGGATGTTCATGTTTTGCACTTCATACGTTGATTCGATCATTTGAATAAAGTATTAGGCCCATCCCCAAGAAGCAAAAAAGGATGTCGAAAGGGTAGGCTTTCAGTTTTTGATTTGTAATTGACAAATAGTGAATTTTGTGAAGTGATTGAATAAGAGCTATTACTTGATCTGGAGAAAATTTTGGATGAAAATGCCTTTAACTGAAACAAAAAAGATTCAGCTTATGATGTTGGATATGGAACACTTACATATAAAATTTTAGCACATTATGATTTTCATATTTTCATATGTAAAAAGTTGATTTTTTCGGATTTTAGTTCGGGGAGTATGTTCGAATTTTGTTTTTGCATGAGAAAGTAGTAAAATTTTACTTAAATTTTAAAATTATGGTCTATTTCTAATGAACAATTATAAATAAGGTTAATTCTGAATTTCTTCCAAGAATAATATAGTAATAATGGAACCACATCCCATTATGATCACTCCAATTTTCCTGTACTTTTTTCCTTGGGTCATTGATCTAGCTTACGGTGTGTTCTGTTCGGACAGTTTATATTATTTTGTATAATAGTAAAAAACCGAATTGACATGATAATACTCCGGGATCATCTCCAGTATGTTAGAAAAATAGCAAAATATGGGGATGAAATAATCTGGCTTTGATAGTGTATTCTTAAGGAATTTAAGCTTCCCACTTTCTTGTTGTAGGGATAATAGCAGAATTTTTCAAGATTTTACAAAGCCACTGAAATTCGAGTTTCAGCATTTGACTCGAATTTCCCACAATAACAGAATATTCGTGAATTGTAGAAATAAGTAGAACAGAAAGAGATGAAAATCTGAAGTTGTATTTTATTTTGGAGATGATACGGGTATTTATAATACCTCTAGGAGTCTGTTGGAATTAATAGACTCATCTCTTCACAAACATGCACCTTTTAAGAAGGGAAAGTTTAGCAAATACCCATGGGGCAGAAAATATTTACCCGCCCCTACCCATTGCCTTTTTCCCTATCCATTTTTTTAATACCCAGCCAAATGAATCAAACTAAGCTACTATGAGCTAAGCGAATTCAAGGCAAACTAAGCCAACCTAAATCAAATCAAGCCAAGCCAATTTAAGCGAAGTCAAACAATGCCAGGCCAAATCAAGCTAAGCTAAGCCAAATGGGTAAAAGAAGTTAGGATGGGTGGGTAGGTAGGGTAATTAATTTTTAATTGGATAGGTATATATTGTAACTAACTTTCAAATGGGTTGAAAAGGGCAATTATTCTCAATGGATATTTTGCATAAATTGCTCTTTTAAAACCAATAGTCACATATTTTGAATTTAAAATAAAAACTGTAAAAATTATTTTTTTGTGAAATTTAATTAAAAATATTTTTAATTAAGTAATAAAATAGTTGGTGACTAAATATTAATTTTGGGCTACTTAATTGGCCCAGGTGCTCAAGTGTCCAATCTTGACTATTATTAATAATATAGTCAAATTTTAATTTCTCTCTAAAATATCCTATAAAATATTCAAACTATTCAAGACATAAAAACACTTCTTCCTTACTTTATTTTTTCAATGAGAGGGATAAAACATTCTCTTATCAAATATCACCATCAAACATTAACTAATCCAACACAGGTCAGGAGCTGGCAGACACGCCCCCAGCTTCTTAAGTTTGGGTTGTGCGGACCAATGCTACGAGCTTCTGGAATCCAATGGAATCTTCGCAACGTCGATTATTACGAGCGTTACGATTCATTCGATTGGTAGGTCCAATCGAAGAAAGTCGCTCCAGCAGCTTTAGTACTTAGTTAAGGCCTCAGCCCTTCGCCCGGTTCTTCTCCGGCTCCACCAACAGCCTTTATCAGTTGTAAATAGAAAAAAGAAAAAGAAGCCAATTTTTATTCTATGGACCCCTTCCACCAGATTACTTTGCTGACTGTAATTCATTCAAAAAGAGTAAATGAACCGGTTTAACAAACGGACTCTTAAAAGTAATCTGATACCGTCTTCCTTAGTCTGGGAGATAGGTTATGTAGGCGAGAACTGTTCATAGGTTGCTCGATTGTCACGACCCAAAACTCAACCAGTCGTGATGACGCCTATCATGATACTAGCAAGCCAACTACTCAGATATTTCCAACACTTTCAAATTTAAAATTTACTAAAACAGGTTTAAACAATAAAAATCTCATAAAAACTGATAAAAACCGTACAACTCGATATAGAAGTTTTCCAAAACCAGAGTGTCACTGAGTTCATGAGCATATATACAAATACAAAGTCTGATGCTCTGTCTAAGAAATCAGAAGCTAAATAAATAAAACTGAGGGATAGGGGAGGAGAGTTAAGGTCTGCGGATGCTAGAGCAACTACCTCGAAAATCTCTGAATGAAAATGAACAACTCTGAGAATCAGCAACCACAGTGTCCGGAAACACCTGGATCTGCACATGAAGTGCAGGGTATAGCGTGAGTACAACCAACTCAATAAGTAACAAGTCTAACTATTGGGCTAAAAGCAGTAACGAGTTTCACATGGTGCAGTTAAGTTACAGAAGTACGATACAGAAAGGTAGACATGCTTTCAAATTTAACAGATAAAGCCCATATAGGTAGGATATGCCAAATACAACTAAGATAAGAAATAATGCATCTCGGATATCTACATGTCAGTTACGTATGCCAACTGGAGTACAAACCAGTGATGAAATCATATGCATACTCTCAGAGTATCAATCACTCAGTCCTCCCATTTCCATCCTCACAGTTACTTTATTCCTCACACTCACTCAGTCCTCATAATCACTCCATTCTCAAAGTCACTCAATCCTCCAACCGCTCGGCACTAGCACTCGCACTCAGTAGGTACCTGCACTCACTATGGGTTTGTAGATTCCGGAGGGGCAAATCCAGCCCAAGCGCTATAATAAGTCAATCATGGCATGAATTGATAAAACATGCTGCAGCGTGTAGCCCGATCCCAAAAATATCCTCACAATCAGGCCCTTGGCCTCACTCAGTCGTCAATCTCTCCGGTCTTTGGGGCTCACAAGAATCATGATAATCAGCCCAAACAATGATGATATGATGTATCAATAAATAGCAGCAGAGACCGAGATATGATATGCAAATAACAGTTGTGACTGAGTATGTAATTGCAAATTAAGCAAAATAATTCAACATGCAATACGATCTCTGTGGGTTCCAACAGTACCAGTATGTAGCCTAAGCATGATTTCTAACATGACTCGCGACTCAATTTCTCTAACACAGGAAAAATATATGGATAACAACAAGATTATTCAACTATACAGCTCCACGAAATTGACCAAGTCGCAATTCCTACAGTGCACGCCCATACGCCCATCACCTAGCATGTGCATCACATCAATACCAATCACATAACACACAAATTCGGGGTTTCATACCCTTAGAACCAAGTTTAGAAGTGTTACTTACCTCAAACCGTGCAAATCTCTACTCCAATAAGCCCTTGCCTTGCAAATCAGCCTCCGAATGCCTCGAATCTAGCCGCAAACAATTCGATACAATCAACACGAGCTAAAGGAATCAATTCCATAAAAAAAAAATACTAAGTTCTTAATCAAAAGGCAAAAAGTCAACTCAAAAGTCAACCACCAGGCCCATATCTTGAAATCCGATGAAAGTTACAAAATCCGAACACCCATTCAACCACGAATCCCACCATACCAAAATTACTCAAATCTGATACCAAAATCTTGATCAAATCCCCAAAATTCAGCCTAAGAAGTTTTCTCCATTTCTCCTCAATTTTTCAACCCAAAGAATTAATTCAATGATGAAATCAAACATATAATCATGCAATTTAACCAAAACTAAGTAAGAATTTTACCCCAAAATCACTCCCTTGAAAATCTCTCCAAGAATCGCCTCCAACCGAGCTCCCAAAATCAAATTGTGAAATAAACTCAAACCTTCCTTTTTGAGACTTTAAATTCTTCCCAGTTATCCCTTAATCGCGACCGCCGGAAATGCTTCGCGATCGTGAAGCACAAACTTTGCCGCCCAGAAAATTGACCTTACACGAACGGGACAATACCCATGCGAACGCGAAGCACTGCCTCCTCAAACCTATGCGATCGCGTCCTTCTTCACGCGATCGCGAAGAACAAACGCGTGAACTCAGCTCCTGCCTCATATCCTCTTCGCGAACGCGGCCTAGCCCATGAGTTCGTGATTCACTGCTTCTCAAACCTACACAATCGCAACCCTCATATCGCAAACGCGTAGAGTAAAAATCCCAGCTGTCGAAACAAGCCTTCGCGATCGCGGACCTATCCACACGATCACATGGAAGGAAACCAAACCTATACACCAGAAAAACTTCAGCAATCTCCCAAGTCTAAAATTCGATTCATTAACCATCACAAACCAACTCGAAGCCCCCAAGACTTCAACCAAATACACCAACAAGTCCTAAAACACGATAAAAACTTAATCGAGTCCTCAAATCACACCAAACAACATTGAAAACACGAAGTGCACCCCAATTCAAGCCTAATGAAAACTAAGGAAATCCAAAACTTCTACAATCGATGCCAAAACCTATCAAATCAAGTGTAATTCACCTCAAATTTTACGCGCAAGTCATAAATGACACAACGTACCTACTCCAACTTCCGCAACAAAAATCCAAGCCCGATAACCACAAAGTCAACTCTCGATCAAACTTCTAAATTTCCAAAGCTTCTAATTTTCCAACTTTGCCATTTCAAGCCTAAATCAACTACGGACCTCCAAATCACTATCCGGACACACTCCTAAGTCTAAAATGACCCAATGAAACTATCGAATCCATCAAAATCCATTCCGAAGCCATTTACACATAAGTCAACATCCGGTCAAACTGTTCAACCTAAGCTTCCAACCTTGAGACTAAGTGTCTCAACTCATTCCGAAACATCCCCGAAACTGAACCAACGACCCCGGCAAGTCACATAACGGCAATATAGCATAGCATAAGTAGTAAATGGGGGAATGAGTCTACAACACTCAAAATGACTGGCCGGGTCATTACATCCTCCGCCTCTTAAACAAACGTTCGTCCCCGGACGGGTCTAGAAACGTACCTAGAGTCTCAAATAGGCGTGGATATCTGCTCCACATCTCCCACTCCGGTCTCTCAAGTAGCCTCCTCAACTGGCTGACCTATCCACTGCACCTTCACTGAAGCTATGTTCATTGATCTCAACTTTCGAACCTGCCGATCCAAAATGGCCAACGGCTCCATATCATAAGTCAAATCAGCATTCATGCTAAAGTCCAATACATGAGACGGATCGCCGACATACTTCAGGAGCATAGATACATGAAACACTAGATGAACAATCGATTGACTTGATGGAAAGGCAAGCTTGTAAACCACCTCTTCAATCCTCTAAATCTCCTCAAATGACCCAATATACCGAGGGATCAACTTGCCTTCTTCCCGAACCTCATAACACCCTTCGTGGGTGAAACCTTGAGTAGTACCTTCTCCCTAACCATGTAAGCAACATCACCAACCTTCCTATCGGCATAACTCACCGTGCGAAACTGATAATCTAGACTCACCCGGCTCAAACCAACCTACCTGAAACCGACACCGTCTCCCGTACAAGCCTCATACGGAGCCATCTGAATACTCGACTAGTAGCTATTGTTATAGGCAAACTCAGCGAGCGGCAGAAACTGATCCTAAAAACCCTCAAAATCTATGACACAAGCATATCCTCCAATACCTGAATGGTGCACTCGGACTGTCCGTCCGTTTGAGGTGGAATGTTGTACTCAACTCAACCTGGGTTGCACTGCTCCCAAAAATTGTGATGTAAACTACGTGCCTCGATCTGAAATGATGGACACGGGTACACCATGAAGGCGAACAATCTCGCAGATGTAGATCTCAGCCAGCTACTCCGAAGAATAAGTAGTTCCAAATAGAATGAAATGCGCGAACTTGGTCAACTGATCTACAATCAGCCAAATAGAATCAAACTTCCTCGAAGTCCATGGAAGCCCAACTACAAAATCCATGGTGATACGCTCTCATTTCAACTCCGAAATCTCAAGCCTTTGAAGCAATTCACCCGGCCTCTGATGCTCATACTTCACATGCTGACAATTTAGGCATCGAGTTATAAATCCTACTATATCCTTCTTCATCCTCCTATAACAATAGTGCTGCCTCAAGTCCTGATACATCTTCACGGCACCTGGATGAATGGAATATCGCGAACTGTGGGCCTCCCCGAGATTCAACTCACGTAGCCCATCAACATTAGGCACACAAATCCGGCCTTGCATCTTCAACACCCCATCATCTCCAATAGTAACATCCTTGCATCACCGTGCTGAACCGGGTCCTTAAGGACAAACAAACGGGGATCATCATACTGGCGCTCTCTGATGAGATCATATAAGGAAGACGAGAAATCACAAAAGCTAGAACCCGACTGGGCTTTGAAACATCTAATCTCACGAACTGGTTGGCCATGTTGCGCCCCGTTTTCTCGCGAAAGCGGGCTTCGGCATGTAACAACTCTTTTAAATGAGGGTGTTAAAAGAGAAATGTCGCCACCTAACGATTTTGAGGTGCGTTATGGCACCTATTTGCAAGTAACTTTGTTTGACTAGTCCGTGTCACCAAATATCGGGTAAGGGCCCAAATTACTTCAAGGAGAAGGTGTTAGGCACTTTTGGAGATCCACAATTGTGGGTCCCGACCGAACTTAAAACTATGTGGATTATGTAATTAGACTAAGTGATCAAATAAATAAAGGAAAATTTAGAAGTCGAAGAGTTTTATTAGAACATGTGAGAATCAACACAAATCTTAATGATTACAAGGATACAATTACATTGATCTATGTTAGATGACTAAGTGTAAATAACCAATACATAAAGAAAAGAAGAAGGGTCCTATGTTTTTTAGCCTAAAGGATCACTCCGTGCAACATAAATAATACTTCGCAACTCCTTTGAGATATGGGTTGCTCATATTATTCAGCGGGTACAGACTATCATCTACTGCTACCCGATTAATATGTTAAAGTTGTTTACTCAAAGGCACTCTAATTCAATTCTAGGTCGTACCCTATGTGTGCACTACTCGTTCCATACCTATGGTCCAGGAGGCTTTGGACCTCTAATTGGATGGTTCTAGACTTCACTTAGGCTGCTCAAAATGATAAAACTAGCACATATTTAAAAAATATGTAGAACTACACATAAGTACAATTAAAGGCTTAAGTTAGCCTCCACAGATAAACAACAAATGCACGCAGGCAGTTAGATAGTAGACAATTTTGGACGCATTAGAGTCATTAAGTTCTATAGGAATAGTTTCTGTGTGATTCTGATTTCCAGCATTGTATAGACAGCGTTGCAGCTTTAAACTAACGAATTTGCAGATTGAAGGCGTTGCAAGTCCTAGAGGCATGACATCTACATTGTTCTCGCAATGAAATGATTCCAGAATTATGAATTACCAGTGATGATTTTATAGACATACTTCTTAGGTAGGTGACAGCATCCTATAGGCAGGATTTCTAGTAGTTGAGAATTATTCTTGATTTTATAACACTTTACTCCTATAGGCATGTCATCTAGGCGAGGCAATGTAATGAAAACAATAGAAGTAGTTGATTAAAAGATTAGGGTCCTATAGTCATAATATCTAGATGGGAAGTACACTATAAGTAATAGAAGCAATAGGCCGATTGATTATTTGAAGTCCTATAGGCATGGTTTCTAGGTTGACAAAACACGTGTTATACATCCTACAGGTATGCTGTCTAAACGCATAGTAATAATATGGAAATCAAATATACCAACATGTTTGAGATAGTGTACGAGTATTAGACAAATTAGGTAAGGTGTGTGTGATTCTTATAGACATGATTTGTACAAGCGTGTAAAAGTAGAGCAAGTTAAACAAGGTAGCAAATATAACACGTAGACCCTATAGGCATGTTCTATACCCCTTATGTGAGAACAAAGTACACCCATTCCCCAGTTTCACTAATGCCCCAATTATTTGTTTACAATCATTATGGGCCTAAAATGAATAGTACATGCTCGAATATTACAAGCTAAATGAGTACAGGCCCAATAAGCAGAGCAGGCTCAAAGAGGAATAACCCAGCAACTTCAAGATCTTCAGTGATCTCATTCTTCACACAAAAATATAAATCCAGGTATAGGTACACCCCAGGACATTACAGTGTATCAGCTGCATGACTCGAACATAAACCCACCAAGTCTGAAAAGGGGAACCAACTTACCCAGCAATGCCAGACTTAACCATATAAGTAACAAGTTATTCATTAATTAATCAAACCACTTGAAGTCCACACACTTAATTCTTAGGACTGCAACTAATAGTAGTCTAAACCAGAGCAGATAGATGGTATCACACGGAGTTGTATACATAAGATGCTAGAAGTTCAAAAGACAGGATGTAACACATCAAACCAACAGACAACCCAAATAGAGTTTCAGTACATAATATGATCTAAGGTTAACTTAAACACAATCTTGACAGAGAAATCTTGCAGAATCACACAAAGAAACAAGCAAGATTTCTAGCATGATGGTCTAGTGCAAACATGATCAATAACAAACAGGCTAATGAACATAGTCTGAAATAATTCAATCAACTAGGCATGAAGACATTAACATTATCAATCATACACGAAGGTTTAGATAGCACCAGGACTCAGATTAGGCAAGGATATGTCAAATATATGTTAACAGGACTAGCATGCACTAGGCTTAATCACATATGGGGGAAGAGGATAGACATGAGGTTTTCCCTAAGGTATCAAACAGGATTTTCATAAGTCAAAGCATACATTAGAACTTAAGTGACATGAAAGCAGGCCCTAGCTAATCAGTATAACATCAAAACATAGCAGGTTAGACAGGAATGACTTAACAAGTCTGAAACACATGCATGGATTCATCACAAAGGTACAGGACAAGGCAGTGAACGACCATTTGTTTACAAGTAGCAGGGAAAGCATGCCTGGGCTAATAACATGATTAGGAGTTAATTCTTAGAAAAGTATAAAGTCGCGCATCAATGACTCAAGAATTAGAACAGGTTCTGGGCATGACTCGACTCATCACAAGAGTACAGAACAAGGAAAGAAACCAAACTCAGAATATGCAACGGTAATGAGCATTCGAGCACATACATTCGCAAGTAGGCTTAAGAAGGTAGAATCAAGGCAACAAATATGCAAGTTGGGCTACTAGAAGGTATAGAACCTCAAGAAGAGCTTCAAAGCATATAATTGCATGTTGGCTCATAAAATTATCAGAGATATAGATATGCAGAGCAAGAATTCAGACGGAAAGAAATGAAATTGCAAGAGTCATAGATGCTTACCAGTTACAGATGAATGAACAAGTAAACAAGAGAAATAATTTCAGCAACACTCCAACGTCAATAGCAAAAACAAACAGTAGAACCTAGGAATCTCAGTGCGTCAGAGTTCCCAAGGGTTTTGGACGAACCCCAGACAATGCTCAAACTGAGAAAGGTGCCAGAATTAAATTCAGGTGGCCTTGGATTTCAGCCACCCAAAAGATTGAGCCTCAAGAATAATATAGGACAAGAAAGAATAAGAGAACAATAGTAGTTTTTCGATTCAGAATCCGTCTTGGAGGAGATGGGGGATGGGTTTATATAGTAATGGAAATTGAACAAACAAACAAGGAAATATAATCAATCAAACACAAATAAGGAAAGAAAAGCATGCAGAACCGATTTAGAACCAAATTAGGAGAAAAATCTAGCAAACCCTAGTTCCGCACAGAATCTCAGATTGGCCAAAGAATCTTGATAAATCAGACCCATATAATCTCTCCATGAGCGTATATAGACGAAAAATCGTCTGAATCTTGAGGAGTGAGTCTGATTTCTTTTGATTCACAAGATTGTTGCTTGCCAAAAACGGGGAAAGTACTATATAATACCATAATCTTGTAAAGAACTACGAGATAATCCATAAAAGGTAAGTGAATCATGGCAGGAATCCATGAATTAATCGGATTCGGAGAAGGTTGGCGAAGACGGCTAGGGTTTCTAAAGGACGGAGGAGGAGAGACAAGGGAAACGAGGGTGGTCGTCTTTAGGAGAATGGGGATTAGGGTTTGGGGTTGGGTAATTAAAAATGGTAGGGTAGTTGTGGGCCGTTGATCTTGAGAGATCAACGGCCAAGATTAAAACTCGAGCAGGGGGGATTGGTTTAACGAGTCGTTTAGTTTGGGCTAAAGGGATTGGGCCAGGGATTTAGGCTTGTTTGGTCCCAAAATTAGCCCTTCATTGGGCTATAAAAAATTAAATATACGAAATTCATGAAACAATAATTTATAAAAGTGATTAATAAAAAAATAAAAATACTATTTATGCAGTAAAATACTGGAAAATGATAGCTTAACATTATAAAAATATAAAAAAATTTATTCTAACATAAATAATATAATAAATATAATTATGTATAGAATGTAGGCTATTCTTGCAAAAATTGTGTAAATAGGTAAAAATGCAGATGTAATCATATGCAATAAAGTAAAAATGTTGTAAAACATATATGTGGGTTTAAATGATAAAATGGATGATTAAATCATCACAAAATAATTTAAGGGGTAATTAGTGCATATTCAAGTAATCAAAAATCAAGAAAATCAATTTTAAAGCTTTAAAAATTATAAAAATTATAGAAAACTCTTGTAAATTAAGTAATGATGCAAAAAATGATATTTAAAAGTATATATACTATATAAAAAATATGAGGGCAAAATTGGATATCAACAGGCCAAGGCCTGAACAACAATTGCAAGTGGTCTCTCACCATCTGGAGTAAATGCAAGGCTACCATACTCACCGCGTTCCTACTCAAGGCATCGGCCACCATATTGTCCTTCCCGGGATGATATAGAATGGTGATATCATAGTTCTTTAACAGCTCCAACAATCTCTGCTGCCTCAAATTTAGATCCTTTATTTTGAACAAGTGCTGGAGACTTCGATGATCCGTAAATATCTCAAAAGACACACCGTAGAGATAATGTCTCCAAATCTTCATTACATGAACGATGACAGCCAACTCCAAATCATGAACATGGTAATTCTTCTTATGGGGCTTCAACTAGCGCGAAGCTTAAGCAATCACTCTACCCTCCTGCATCAAGACACACCCAATACCAATCCAAGTAGCATGACAATACACTGTATAAGAGCCCGAGGCTAAAGGCAAAACTAGAACTAGAGCTGTGGTCAAGGCAGTCCTGAGCTTCTGAAAGATCTTCTCACACTCATCCGACCACCTGAAAGGAGCATCGTTCTAGGTCAGTTTGGTCAAAGGCGCTGCAATAGACGAGAACCCTCAACGAAGCGATGATAATAACCGGCCAAGCTGAAAAAGCTCCTAATCTCAGTAGCTGAGGACGGTCTAGGCCAACTCTAAACCGCCTCTATATTCTTTGGATCCACCTTAATCCCCTCAGTGGACACCACGTTCCCCAAGAACGCCACTGAGCTAAGCCAAAACTCACACTTGGAGAACTTGTCATAAAGGTGCTCCTCCCTCAGCCGCTGTAATATAATCCTCAAATACAAGGCATGCTCCTTCTGGCTACGCGAGTACACCAGGATATCATCAATGAATACTATGACAAACGAGTCGAAATATGGCTGAAACACACTGTTCATCAAATGTATGAATGTTGCTGGGACATTGGTCAGCTCAAAAGACATCACAAGGAACTCATAGTGACCATAACGGGTCCTAAATGCAGTTATTAGAATATTCGAGTCCTGAATCTTCAATTGGTGACACCACATACCTCAAATCAATCTTAGAGAACACCCTCGCTCCCTGAAGCTGGTCAAGTAGATCATCAATGTACGGCAAAGGATACTTTTTCTTATTGTAACTTTGTTCAATTACCTATAGTCAATGAACATCCGCATAATACCATCCTTCTTCTTCACAAATAGAACTGGTGCACCCCAAGGCGACACACTAGGCCTAATAAACCCCTTACAAAGAAGTTCCTGAAGCTTCTATTTATATTTCTTTAACGCAGTTGGTGCCATATGATATGGAGGACTAAAAATGGGCTGAGTGCCCTGCACCAAGTCAATACCAAAGTAAATAT
Organism: Nicotiana obtusifolia; assembly: GCA_002018475.1. Classification (NCBI taxonomy): domain Eukaryota; kingdom Viridiplantae; phylum Streptophyta; class Magnoliopsida; order Solanales; family Solanaceae; genus Nicotiana; species Nicotiana obtusifolia. The sequence continues at coordinate 73,917 of MCJB01019193.1, read as the reverse complement.
CCCTGTCGGGTGGCATGCCCGGTAGGTCTGCAAGAAACATATTCGGAAAGTCTCGCACCACCAGAACAGAATCAATAGTAGGGATATCAGCACCAACATCCCTCACAAAGGCCAAATATGAAAAACACCCCTTCCCAACCACCTGTTGGGCCTTCAAATAAGAAATCACCCTACTGGGAACATAATCTAGAGAACCTCTCCACTCGATCCTGGCAGCTGATCACGCCCATCTCTAGTCCTAAAAAGGATAAACGGTCACTACAAATATAATATCTGGTCTAAGAGTCTGGAGTCGAATCCCACAGAGAACTAAGGTTTAGCTACACCTGTTTACTATCACTAAGAAGACAAGCTCGAACAATTCCTAAGTAATAAGATTCTGTTTGCTAACTAATTAATTAAGAAATTAAAATAGTAAATTAACAACTAAAGATACTAAGGGTTGGAGATAATATTAAGGAGGTCTAGAGTTATGATTTCCCCAATTGTCGGAATCCTTCCCGCTATGTCTTATATAATTTTGCCTAAAGTTTCTCTACCGATTGTGAGTACTGTCACTAATTTACCACAATTTACTAGATACATTCTCTCGAACTACGCTAGCTGTCACTAATTTACCGCTCACTACGATCGCACCAAGATTTCATTATCTCTAATCCCGCCTTTAAACCCTCGTAATTATCTCTCACATACGGTAGGAGTGACATTGTTCAACAACTACCTAAATATGTATCCTCTCTCAAGTAATACACACTAAATAGGCATAGTCAATTGATGACCATTCAATCAACATCAATAGACACGTAGCTGAACAAGTAGAGATATTCAAAGGCAAACTTATATTAAAACGAAACAAGAATTCATCCTCCAAAAGGTTCCATCAAACCCTAGATGGGAAAGTTTAGCTACTCATAACCATGATAACAATCATGATAATAATTGAGTGCATTAAAATACAGATTAAGGAAGAACAGAAGAGAAAACTCTTGTGATTCATTGCTTCCGAGTGGTCCCATAGCCTTTTTCCTCTCCAATAATGTCTCCCCCCTAAGAAATAGGTTTAGAACCCCTTTTATACATGTTGGGGGCATGTAGGGTCGAAACTACCAAGTGCTAGCCAAATAGGGATGAAATTCGTTTTGGGCGTCTCGCTTGGCGCCTGGAGCCAACGTGGACAAACTTTTCCCACTTTTGTGCTCTGCTTCCCTTGGCATTTGGTTGGTGCCTGGTGCGAACCTGGGCACCAAAGTCATGCTTCCTCCAAATTCTTCCTTTTTTACTTCAATTTGCAGGCAAGTTTGCCAAATCACTTCCAATTGACTCCTAGACCTATAAATACTATTATTAAGCTCGAGTCACAAATATTCACACCAAAGTTAACAAGATCTAGGCATAATGCAAGGAAAATTACAATAAAAAATATGGATCTTTAGCCTAACATTATCACCTCACACTTAAGCTCTAGCTCGTCTTCGAGCAACCTAAAAACTTGCTGACCAAACAATGCACGCAAGACATCATACAACAGAGGAACATTTGGCAATTCAACACACTACACCTATTGACCATGGTTTATACCAACAATTAAGCCCTTGCATACGCATTCATACCTTTCCCAACTTTCATATGTCCGAATATTAGTGACCAATTAAAAACACTCAAACAACTTGCCCATAACCACCCAACCTCAAAGATCGACTCGTCGCCAATAAGCACTCTCAACTCGTGTACTCACCCAACAAGAGATGTTTAATAACGTCACCTATCTGTTATAGAATCATGTGCCTCACTAAAGAATAACAGGGTATTTCGTCCATACATTCAAATATGCATTCGAGTATAATTTAAGGACATCACATATATGAATAAAGGACCACTCACTCTCACAAAGAAATTCATGTGTATTTCGTGGTTGTAACATAGGCTTGCCTGTAGTGTATATATCCACTAATCTAAGCTCGCACAATCTAAGATCAATTAGGTCTTTATGGGTTGTAATGTAGGCTAAGGGACGGATATGATATATTTAAGGTATAGTGACTAACCCTCCAAAGCACTTTAATACACAATACTTAACTTTCAAACACACACTTTTCATGAACAATTCAAGCAATGCCACGAAACCATATACAACTTGCCCCTTTTCTTTAAGCACAACTATGCGTTCACTAGCCTGAATTGAGATGAATAGGAGGTGTACGTTCTCTTTTTGGTCTTTTTGTATTTTCTTTGCTTTTCTTTTTCTTCTCTTTTTTTCAATACTCTCCATAAATTTAGGTTGCCCGACTAATGATCTTCCAAAATATACATGCACCTTTTGACCTTTCTGTGGTTCCACTCAAAAGCTACCCCAACTCTCACCTTACTCTTCTAGCGACTTACATGCTTTCAGAGGTAAATGTTTAAGAAGATTTAATTAAGAACAAAGTAAGAATCGACTTGTAATGTGGGTACCAAACAAAAGGCTTATAGGCTCAAATGGGCTATCTAAGAATAATTCTATTTATGGTGGCATAATAGATCAATGGACAATCAAAAAAATGCATATATCATCTTCTAGACTCACAAAGCTTGCTTAATTCGCTTCGACTAACACACATGGCAAGTTCTAGACAACACAGGATAGCACAGAATGTGATCCAAACCTCACATCACACAATGTACATGACCCCAGTCGGGACGGTTCCTTTCCAACTATCAAGTTTAAGCAAGTAATCACAAAGTCAAGAAGTATTAAGCAATAAAGCACTACATGAACAAGGAGTCAAGTAACTGAGAGAAAGTGCCACAGACAGGCTATTCAATCTTTCACGACATCAATTTTTATCAAAAACATGTTAGGACGGTGATTTGCATACTAAGGCCTAACTATGTTAGCATTAAATAGGTCAAAAGGAACATAAGAGCACTCAATTTTTCTTCCCTCAACTTCCTAAAAATAAAATTACCCGCTTCAAGTTACATCATGTGGAAAAGAACAGATGCCAAAAGAAAAACCAAGGGGGATTATTATCTACCTACAACTAAATTAAAAAAAAACATTTTTGGATTTTTTATTAGACCTTAATCCCTCAAGAAAGCTGTCCAAGAGATCCATCGTCAGGAAAAGTCCAAAAAAATAATTTAGTTAAACCAACACAACTAAAATATCATAGAAAATCACCAGACAATCTCGTCACCCCACACTTAAAATTGATTTTCTTGACCGCCACACATATCACACACATTCCACACATGAGATTGAGTTGGTTCACATAACTCGCTCTCGGGAATATATTGCTAATTTTGGCACGAGTGATTTCCTCCACAATTTGTGTAAAGAAGATCAAAAGTAGAATTACCAATATCAAAACTCCTATAATTCCAAGATGCCATGTTTCTCAAATCAACAAGTAAAACCAAAATAAAAAAAATTCAAATACTAAGAAAAAAATAAAATAAAAGTTCAAACTTGAATCCTAGCAATATGTACAGCTACAGCTACACCGTTAGTTCCCCAGCAATGGCGCCAAAATTTGATCACGCCCAACGCTAGTCCTAAAAAGAATAAGCAGTCGCTACAAATATAATATCCGATCTAAGAGTCCGGAGTCGAATCCCATAGAGAACTAAGGTTTAGCTACACCTGTTTACTATCACTAAGAAGACAAGCTCGAACAATTCCTAAGTAATAAGATTCTGTTTACTAACTAATTAATTAAGAAATTAAAATAGTAAATTATAACTAAAGATACTAAGGGTTGGAGATCAAAATTAAGGAGGTCTAGAGTTATGATTTCCCCAATTGTCGGAATCCTTCCCGCTATGTCTTATATAATTTTGCCTAAACTTTCTCTACCGATCGTGAGTACTGTCACTAATTTACCACAATTTACTAGACACATTCTTTCGAACTACGCTAGCTGTCACTAATTTACCGCTCACTACGATCGCACCAAGGTTTCATTATCTCTAATCCCGCCTTTAAACCCTCGTATTTATCTCTCACATACGGTAGGAGTGACATTGTTCAACAACTACCTAAATACGTATCCTCTCTCAAGTAATACACACTAAATAGGCACAGTCAATTGATGACCATTCAATCAACATCAATAAACACGTAGCTGAACAAGTAAAGATATTCAAAGGCAAACTAATATTAAAACGAAACAAGAATTCATCCTCAAAAAGGTTCCATCAAACCCTAGATGAGAAAGTTTAGCTACTCATAACCATGATAACAATCATGATAATAATTGAGTGCATTAAAATACAAATTAAGGAAGAATGAAAGAGAAAACTCTTGTGATTCGTTGCTTCCAAGTGTTCCCGTAGCCTTTTGCCTCCCAATAATGTCTCCCCCCTAGGAAATAGGTTTAGAACCCTTTTATACATGTTAGCGGCGTGTAGGGTCGAAACTACCAAGTCCTAGCCGAATTGGGATAAAATCCGTCCTTGGGCATCTCACTTGGCGCCTGGCGCCAACCTGGACACCAAACTATTTCCACATTTGTGCTCTGCTACCCTTGGCGTTTTGGCTGGTGCCTGGCGCGAACTTGGGCACCAAAGTCATACTCCCTCCAAATTCTTCCTTTTTTACTTCAATTTGCATGCAAGCTTGCCAAATCACTTCCAATTGACTCCTACACATATAAATACCATTATTAAGCTCGAGTAACAAATATTCACACCAAAGTTAACAAGATCGAGGCATAATGCAAGGCAAATTACATGCAAAAATATGGATTTTTAGCCTAACATTAGCAGCCCCCGCATCGCCTACGTCATGGTCTTAGCGTGACAATCCAGAATAGCATGACATGGAGACAACTAATCCATACCCAAGATCATGTCAAATCAGCCATACTAAGCAATAAGAGATCAACTCTAGTCTCCAATCCCCCAATAGTCACTACACACGACCGATATACACAGTCCACAACAATAGTATCGCCCACCGGCGTAGATTCATGAACATGTGAAACTAAGGACTCACGGGGCATATAACGAGTAAGATAGGATGATACATAGGAATAAGTAGAACCCAGGTCAAATAATATGGAAGCATCTCTGTGGCATAGTGAGACAATACTTGGGATCACTACATCTGAAGCAACAGTATCTGGCCTGGCAGGAATAGCATAAAATCGGGCCTGGCCACCACATGATCAGCCTCCCCCTCTAGGGCGACCTCTAGCTGCTTGGGCCCCACCCCGAGCCGACTGGGTGGGTGGTGAAGTAACTAGTGCAGAAGTCATAGCCTGACCCCTCTACTGAACTGGACCTCCCGGTGACGAGGACATTGTCTCCACATATGCCCATACTGCCCGCACTCGAAGCAGCTTCCCGCTGGGGGTGGAGGGGACTGAATTGATCCCTAAGTACCAGAGTAACTGCTAGAAGGACCTGGCACAGATAAACCCTGAACCAATGGAGCACCGGATGATTTCTGAGCTGGGAGAGCACTGAGAGATAACTGAACTAAACGAGCATAGTATGATCCACAGCTAGCTGATGCGCCATGATGAACTGGATGAGCCATCTGAGCCGGCCTATAAGGACGACCCCTGCTATGGTAGAATTAACCCCTAGAAGGAACACCGCTGAAACCACCCAAACCACGAGGCCTCTTGGCCTCCCTCTCCTCACGATCCTGACTACAGACCATCTCTAGCCACCGAGCAATATCAACCACCTTGTCAAATCGAGCACCAGATACACTCTCCCAAGTCATAACAAAACGCAACTGATAGTGTAGGCCATCAATGAACCTCCTAATCCTCACCCTCACAGTGGGAACCAACCAAACTGCATGACGAGCCAACTTTGAAAATATCATTTCATACTTGGTCACAAACATGCCATCCTGAACATAGCTGCTCGAACTGCTTATGTAGCTCCTTTTTGCGGGTCTGTGGCACAAACTTCTCCAAGAAGAGAACAGAGAACTCATGCCATGAAAGTGGTGCATCACTAATGGGCTTGATCCTCTCATAGGCCTCCCACCACCTAAAGGCGGCCCAGTAAACTAAAAAGTAGTAAATGAGACACCACTGGTCTCTACAATACCTGTCGTACGAAGAATTCGCTGGCACCTATCCAAGAAGTACTGGGCATCCTCTGACTCAGCCCCAATGAAAGATGGAGGCCGGAGTCTCTCAAATCTCTCTAGTCTCTTCTGCTCATCATCACTCATAACGAGACCCACCTGGGCCTGAGTAACTGCAACTGGTTGCTTTGGTAGTACCCTCGGTGTCTGAAGTCCCTGCATTACCTACACTGGAGTACGGGCGGCGGGAGTCTGAGTACCTCCCCTGGCCTGAGAAGTGGCTGGCGCAGTCTGAACGGAAACTACCTGTGCAAGGCTAGCACACACAGTCAGTATTTGAGCCAAAGCCTCCTGAAGGCCTGGAATCACAATAGGCAAAGCTGGTGCCTGAACCGGCCCCACTAGCTCAACCACATCCAGAACCTGCTCCTGAGCTAGGGCAACTGGTGGATCTGCAGGTGCTGCTCTAGCTATTGTACGGGTTGCACCTCTGCCCTATCGCGACCCCTTCTGCGACCACCGCCTCTCGTGGCCCTAGCCGGTCGTGTTGGTGGCTGTCTGTCCGGTCCGGTAGCATGTGTCCTCACCATCTGTGAGAGAATAGAATAACAAAAGTTTAATTCCCAGAATCAACAACTTCGCACGATAAGAATACAAGGATGTGATGTTTCCTAAGGGTTCGGCAGCCTCTCGAAGATAAGTACAGACGTCTCTATACCAATCTGCAAGACTATACTAAACCTACTCATGACTCGTGAGACCTATGTAACCTGGGCTCTGATACCAACTTGTCACGACCCAAAACACAACCAGTCATGATGGCGTCTATCGTGATACTAGACAAACCAACTATCAGATATTTCCAATGCTTTCAAATTTAAAATATACTAAAACAGATTTAAACAATAAAAATCTCATAAAAACTGATAAAAACCATCAGAATTCGATACAGAAGTTTTCCAAAATTAAGGTGTCACTGAGTTCATGAGTATCTATACAAATACAAAGTCTTATACTCTGTCTAAGAAAGTAGAAACTGAATAAATAAAACTGAGGGATAAGGGAGGAGAGTCAAGGTCTGCGGACGCCAGAGCAGCTAACTCGAAAATCTCTGAACGACTGAACAGCTCTAAGAATCAGCAACCACCGTGTCCTCTCGAAGATAAGTATAGACGTCTTCGTAGCGATCCGCAAGGATCTACTAAAGCTGCTCATGACTTGTGAGACCTATGTAACCTAGGCTTTAATACTAACTTGTCACGACCCAAAACTCAACCAGTCGTGATGGCGCCTATCTTGATACTAGGCAAGCCGACTACTCAGACATTTCCAATACTTTCAAATTTAAAATATACTAAAAAAGGTTTAAACAATAAAATCTCACAAAAACTGATAAAAATTGTCACAACTCGATACAGAAGTTTCCCAAAATCAGGGTGTCACTGAGTTCATGAGCATCTATACAAATACAAAGTCTTATACTCTGTCTAAAAAGCAGAAACTGAATAAATAAAATGGAGGGATAGGGGAGGAGAGTTAAGGTTTGCGGACGCCAGAGCAGCTACCTCAAAAATCTCCAAATGACTAAACAACTCTGAGAATCAGCAACCACCATGTCTGAATGTCAATCTTGGCATGAATTGATAAAACATGCTGTGGCGTGCAAACCAATTCCATAAATATCCTCACAATCAGGCCCTCGCCTCACTCAGTCATCAATATTTCTAATCTCTCGGGCTCACAAAAATCATGATAATCAACCCAAAACATTGATGATATGATGTATCAACAAAGGGCAACAGAGACTGAGATATGATATGCAAATAATAGTTGTGACTGAGTACGTAATTGCAAATTAAGAAAAATAATTCAATATGCAACACGACCTCTGTGGGTCCCAACAGTACCAGTATGTAGCCTAAGCATGACTTCTAACGTGACTCGTGGCTCAATTTCTCTAACACATGGAGAAAATATGGATAACAAGATTGTTCCACTAAACAGTTCCGTGGAATGGCCAAGATGCAATTCCTACAGTGCACGCCCACACACCCCTCACCTAGCATGTGCGTCACCTCAACACCAATCACATTCCACGCAAATTCGGGGTTTCATACCCTCTGAACCAATTTTAGAAATGTTACTTACCTCAAATCGGCCTCGAAATACCTTGAATCTAGCCGCAAACAATTCGATACAATCAACACGAGCTAAAGGAATCAATTCCATAAGAAAATACTAAGTTCTTAATCAAAAGGCAAAGAGTCAACTCAAAAGTCAACCCTCGAGCCTACGTCTCAGAATTCGATGAAAGTTACAAAATCCGAACACCCATTCAACCACGAGTCTACCCATACCAAAATTACTCAAATCCGGCACCAAAATCTCGATCAAATCCCCAAAATTCGGCCTAAGAAGTTTTCTCCATTTTTCCTAATTTTTAAACCCAAAGCACTAATTAAATGATAAAATCAAAGATATAATCATCCAATTTAACCAAAACTAAGTAAGAATCATTTACCCCATCATTCCCTTGAAAATCTCTCCAAGAATCTCCTCCAATCGAGCTCCCAAAATCAAATTGTTAAATAAACTCAAACCCTCGTTCTTGAGACTTTAAATTCTGCCCAGTTATCCCTTAATTGCGATCGCGGAAAATGCTTTGCGATCGCGAAGCACAAACTCAACTACACAAAAAATTGACCTTACGCGAACTTGAAAATAGCCATGCAAATGGGAAGCATTGCCTCCTCAGACCTACGCGATCGCGTCCCTCTTCACGCGATCGCGAAGAACAAACGCGTGAACTCAGCTCCTGCCTCATTTCCTCTTGGCCAACGCGGCCTAGCCCACGCATTTGCAATTCCTAATTCTGAAACCTACGCGATCGCAGCCCTCATCTCGTGAACAAGTAGAGTAAAAATCTCAGCTGCCGAAACAAGCCTTCGCGATCGCGGACCTATCCACGCGATCGCATAGAAGGAACCCAGACCTGTACACCATAAAAACTTCAGCAATCTCCCAAGCCCAAAATTCGATCCATTAACCATCTGAAACCAACCCGAGGCCCCCGGGACCTCAACCAAGCACACCAACAAGTCCTAAAATACGATATGAATTTATTCAAGCCCTCAAATCACATCAAACAACATCGAAAACACGAATCGCACCCAATTCAAGCCTAATAAAAACTAAGAGATTCCAACTTCTACAATCAATACCGAAACCTATCAAATCAAGTTCGACTGACCTCACATTTTGCGTGCATGTCATAAATGACACAACAGATCTACTCCAACTTTTGGAACTAAAATCCGAGCCCGGTAACCACAAAGTCAACTCTCGGTCAAACTTCTAAATTTCCAAAGCTTCTAATTTTCCAAATTTTGCCATTTCAAGCCTAAATCAACTACGGACCTCCAAATCACTATCCGGACACACTTCTAAGTCCAAAATCACCCAACAGAGCTATCAGAACCATCAAAACTCCATTATGGAGTCATTTACAGATAAGTCAACATCTGGTCAAACTTTTAAACCTAAGCTTCCAACCTTAAGACTAAGTGTCTCAGCTCATTCCGAAGCATCCCCGGAATTCAACCAACTACTCCGGCAAGTCACATAACGGCAATTTAGCATAGTGTAAGCAGTAAATGGGGAAACAAGGTTTCAACACGCAAAACGACCATCCAGGTCGTTTCATCGATCAGGCCAAATAACCAATTTTAAGTATGTCTGAGATTGCCATAAGACCTTCTCTTTCTTAGAAAATGGCTAATCAAAAGGGGGCACTTTTTCTATTTTACTTATTTGAAATTTTTCGCTTTCTTGCCTTGTTGGGGTGCCTGATCACATGAATCAAATACCTTTACTATATAAAGTACGTAACTTACCTTCTCTTCGGAGACAACAAACCACAACTACTTAGTTCCTTAAAGGTACAAAACACCATTCTGTTTCACCAAATTATTAATATAAAAGAATTTATCAACTTTCTTTTTAGGTCATTGGAGAGGAAAACCTTAAGGAATATCTTATCTTAATGACTAGTTTGAGATCGAAACTTTTCAAAATTTTAGTATGATTTCTGCAAAAAAAATATATAACTGCGATACAACAAAAAATTGTGCTTTGTTAAAAGAATTCGTGTCGAAAATAGAATCCTTAATTCTCATTATTCACGGATTACAAACATTTTATCAAGGTTAATGTTAGTATACTAAATTTGTAAAGTGATTCTGGAAATAGAAAATAGCGTAATAACAGAAATGTAGAAGAAATAGTTATTAATCCGAGCCTACTGAATTCGCAGTGTTTTCTTATGGAACTTAATCCCCTCCAAGTACCCACGTTATGGATTATTTCCTCCAATGATATAACGGATTACATACTAGTGTAAAGGTACTTCAAAGCCCAATATTTCAGCGAACACATATGATTGGTAGCAAATCACACATACTATTGCTTTCCTGTAGTTAAAACAATACAGAAGAAAGAAGGAGAATTTAGAATTTTCGTAAGGAAAATCTGTGGGAAAGATCATGTATTTGTAAAAGCTGAATCTGAATCCGAAGCCGAGCGAGCGAGCGACAACGACGACGGCGTGAGGCTTGCCGTCTTCTCAACTCTATAAGAGCTAGAAGAAGTACAATTATATATATACCCATCAAAACTCTTTTCCTCCTCCAATATGGGGCAATATCCCTTTGTCAAAGAAGGAAATTAAAAATTTTATTTTTTCTTCCATTTCCCATTCACTCTATTTTATACTATAACAAGCTTAAACTCACAATCCCCTACATGAATGGGGAATGGTTATATCTAGAAAGTATGCATGAAAAACTGTGTGATTTACAAGCAAGTATTAATCGCATCTAGATAGGTAGGTTATCCTTTGAACTTTCCATAGTGAACTTATGTTGGATATACTCGGTCAATCGGTAGATTTAATATCTTTGAACCGTCGAACTTTGGTGTATACCTAGACAACTATAATCACATAATCAACCCTCAACCATCTTCGTTTCTCATTGTTGTGTTCGTTTCAGCCATGAACACTGCCTGGTTTTATAAGTGCGTAGAGAACTGGCCTTGCAAAATTCTTCTTGAAGCGACTAACACTTCACACTTACATAGGCGATTCATAAACTTGTCATCCCGTAGATGCATCTTTGACATACCCCGTATCAAATTTAGAAACCATTTAAAAGCCTTAATGTTTTATCCTTGGTATTGAACATTGTCTCATCATGAGAATGGACCAAAATGTTAGTTGACAATGTTGAACCGTCATTAATGACTTTGTTTGATCTCCTTGAACCTAGATCTTGGGATCTTCATTCTTCTAGGTAGAGTTACCGCCACAATGACTTGTCCTCGACCATAATCTCATTCCCCTCTATGATCTTTCAATCACCTCTCTAGTTAGGCCTTTTGTAAGCGGATCCGATACATTATCGCTTGACTTTACATAGTCTATTGTGATAATCCCCTTAGAGAGTAGCCGCCTAACGGTTTTATGTCTTCATCATATATGAAGAGGTTTACCGCTATAAATAATGCTCCCAGCCCTTCCAATCTCCGTTTTACTATCACGATGTATGCATATTGGTGCCAACGGTTTGGGTAAAAATAGAATATCTTCCAAGAAATTTCGAGGCCATCCAACTTTTTCATCGGCTTTTTCTAAGGCTATGAACTCAGCCTCTATTATAGAGCGGGCAATACAAGTTTGTTGGGACGACTTTCAATATACCGCTCTTCCACCAATAGTGAATACATATCCACGTATGGACTTAGAATTAGTTGAACCAGTGATCCAATTTGCATCACAGTATCCCTCAATCACTACAAGATATTTACTTTATTACAAATCAAAGTCTTGGGTATGTTTTAAATATCCCAAAACTCGTTTCATCACGACCCATTGAGATTGACTTGGATTACTCGTGTATCGACTCAATTTACTTATAGAAAAAGATATATCTAGTCATGTAAAATTCATGATATACATTAAACATCCCAATACACTAGTATAATCCAATTGTGGTATGCTTTGGCCTTTGTTCTTTGCAAGTGCAAGATTGACGTCAATTGGAGTCTTTGCAACTTTAAAATCTAAGTGCTTGAATTTTTCAAGTATTATTTTAATGTAATGAGATTGCGACAATGCCATACCTTGAGCAGTCTTATGGATCTTAATATCCAGAATTAAATGGGCAACTCCCAATTCTTTTAATCAAACTTGCTAGTTAGCATATGCTTAGTCGCATTTATGTTGACAATGTCATTACTCATTATCAGCTTAATCCACATATAAGCAAACAATGACTATGTGATTTGGAACATTTTTAATAAACACACATTTATCATATTCATTTATCTTAAAATTATTTGACAATATTGTTTGGTCAAATTTCGCATGCCTATGTTTGGGTGCTTGTTTTAGTCTGTAAAGCGATTTAACAAGTCCACATACCTTCTTTGTTTTACTTGGAACTACAAACCCTTCAGGTTGTTCCATGTAAATTTCTTCCTCCAAATCTCCATTTATAAAGGTCGTTTAACGTCCATTTGATGAATTTCAATACTATATACCGCAACTAATGCTACTAACGTCCATATGGACGTAATTCTTGTAACTGGAGAGTATATATAAAAATAGTCAAGACCTTCTCGTTGTCTATACCCTTTGACTATAAGTCTTTACTTATATTTGTCAATAATGCCATCATCTTTCATTTTCCTGTTAAAATCCATTTAGAACCCAACGGTTTACTGTCGGGAGGAAGATCAACCAATTCCTATGTATGGTTGTTCAATATGGATTCTATTTCACTATTGAATACCTCTTTCCAAAATAATGATTCGGAAGAAGACGTAGCTTCTTTAAATGTTCGAGGCTCATTTTCCAATAATAAATTCACAAATCTGGTCCAAATGAAGAAGACGTTCTTTGACGTTTACTATGTCTTGGATCCTCCTGATTAGACGTACTTCCGTTTGTTTCTTCCCGAGGTCGTTTAGATCATTAACCAATCAACTCACATTCCTTTTTATACTGATATATATTTTTGAAGAATTCAGCATTATCTGATTCTATAGCGTATTATTGTGAATGTCGGGATTTTCTTATTTATGAACCAGAAATCGATATGCTTTACTATTGGTTGCATATCCTATAAAACACGATGAACGGTTTTTGGTCCTATTATTACCCTTTTGGGTTTAGGAACTTGCACTTTTTCCAAACAACCCCACACTTTAAAATAATTCAAGTTGAGCTTCCTTCTTTTTCATTTTTCATATAGAATGGATTGCGTTTTTCTATGGATACTCAGTTTAGTATCCGGTTATCTGTAAGAATGGCTTTCCCCCACAAGTTACGTGGCATACCAGAACTTATCAACAAAGTGTTCATTATTTCCTTTAGTGACCAATTCTTTCTTTCCGCAATCCTATTGGATTGGGGCGTGTAAGGGGCTGTTGTTTGATGAATAATTTCATATTTTAAACATATTTCTTCGAAAGTAGATTTGTATTCATCACTCCTATCATTTCTCATCATTTTGATTTTCTTGTTAAGTTGCGTTTCAACTTCATTTTTGTATTGCGTGAATGCATATGTTGCTTCATCTTTACTACTAAGTAAGTAAACATAGAAATATCGAATATTGTTGTCAATAAATGTTATGAAATACTTCTTTCCACCGCGAGATGGTATTGACTTTATGTGGCAAATATATGTGTGTATGTCTAAAGGATTTGAATTCCTTTCAACTAATTTATAAGGATGTTTAACATACGTAGATTTCACACATATTTGACATTTTGATTTGTCGCTTTCAAACTTAAGCAATACTTCCAAATTAATCATTTTTCTTAAGGTTTTATAATTGAAATGTCCCAAACGTATATGCCATAAATCATTTGACTCTCAAGTAAGTAAGAAGAAGCTGAAATTCTATTATTATCAATAACTATTACATTCAGTTTGAAAAGGCCCTCAGTAAGTTAACATTTTCCTAAGTACATCTCGTTCTTACTTATTACAACTTTGTCTGAAATAAAAATACATTTAAACTTGTTCTTGAAAGAAGTGAAATAAAAACTAAGTTCTTCCTTATTTCAGGAACATGACAAACGTTGTTCAGAGTCACCACCTTGCCAGAGGTCATCTTCAGGAATATCTTTCCATAAACTTCAATTTTGTCCTTAGCAGAATTTTTCATAAAAAATGGTCTAGTTGGGTCCAGCATGAGCATATGAAGCAAATGCTCTCTAACAACACAAACATAGCGGGTGGCTCCAGAATCAGTCCACCACTCCTTAGGATTTCCCACTAAGTTTCATTTAAAGAACATAGCGCACAAGTCATCAATATCATCATTTGTTTCAACCATATTTGCTTGACCCATTGGAGCACGACATTCTGCAGTTGTGCCCAAGCTTTCCACAGCTGTAGCAGCTTTTCTTGAATTTCTTCTTGATGGGATAGTTCTTTGGTCCAAAAGACTTCTTCCTCTTTTTCGGATTAGTTGGAGTAGTCTCAACAATATTGGCTCCCATAATTGTTGAGTTTCAACGGGTCTTCTTTTCAATAGCTTTATTTTCCTCTTCGATCCTCAATTGAACGATGAGATCTTCAAGTTTCATCTCCTTCCGCTTGTGTTTCAAGTAGTTCTTAAAGTCCCTCTATAAAGGAGGCAACTTCTCAATTATTGCTGCAACTTGAAATGCTTCATTCATGACCAAACCTTCAATGGAAAATTAGTAATTAGCAACATAATTAATACTTTCAACAGAAGCATTAATTCGGATTATAACTTCAGCAAGGAAATCATGAATTATAACTTGCAGCTCTTGAACTTGGGTAATGACAGGCTTGCTGTCTACCATCTTATAGTCCAAAAATTTGGCTGCAACAAACTTCTTCAATTTGGCATCCTCGGTTTTATATTTCTTTTCCAACGCATCCCATAGTTCTTTAAAAGTTTTCACATTACAATAGACGTTTTAAAGATCATCCTCTACTCTTCTAAGAGTGTAATTCTTGCATCAGAAATCTGAGTGCTTCCATGTCTCAGTCACGATAAAACGTTCATTCTCATGAGTTGATTATGGCAGAACCGGAACGTCCTCCTTGATGAACTTCTGTAGACTCAAAGTAGTCAAATAGAAGAACATCTTTTGTTGCCAACATTTGAAATCAATCCCGACAAATTTTTCGGGCTTTTCTGCTAGAGCAGGTGCTGTCATATTTGTTAATCACAAAACAGAAATAAAATTAATTAACGGTGAAGTTTTTAAAATCTTTGAGCCGAATAAACTTTGACAGAAACAGATTGAATAACACGGGGAAGATTTTATATCTTCAAACCAAATATAAGAAGAGTAGAAAATCACAAAGATTTTAATCTACTAATTGAGTAGAAAGTCTCAAAGACTTTAATCTCAACTAAGAAAAAAAAAATTCAAAGATTTTAGTCTCCAAAATGAGAGTAGAAATCACTAGGATTTAGTCTCCCCACAAACAGAATATAAGATATATACACAATTAAAAAATTAAGCTCCTTAAACTTGTTAGTATACTGCATTTGTAATGTAATTCTAAAAATAGAAAATAGCGTAATAACATAAATGTAGAAGAAGCAGATATTAATCCGAGCCCACTGAATTCACGGTGTTTTCTTAAGGAACTTAAACCCCTCCAAGTACCCGAGTTTGTAGATTATTTCCTCCCATGACAGAACGGATTACGCACTGGTGTAGCGGTCTTCAAACCCAGTATTTCAACCAACATAAATGATCGGTAGCAAATCGCACTTATTGTTGCTTTCTTTTAGTTAAAACAATGCGGAAGAAAGAAGAAGAATTTAGAATTAATTCTGGATAATTCTAACGGGAAAATCGAACACGGAGAAAAATTAATTTACCTTAACAAAAACGAATAATTTGGATTAAATTAATATTACGTTAATCTTAATATTAACAAATAAATTTGGTCCAAAAAATTCATCTATCAAATCATTTGACCAAATCCGAATCCGAATCAAGTGACGACGACGGCGCGAAGCTTGCCTTCTTCTCAACTCTTTAAGAGCTAGAAGAAGTGTAATTGTATAATACCCATCAAAACTCTTTTCCTCCTTCAATATGGAGACAATGTCCCTTTGTCATAAAGGAAAATTTAAAAAAATTTCTCCATCTCCCATTCACTCTATTTTAAGTTATTACACGCTTAAACCCAACAGTTAAAACTATCACTCTCTACCGAACATCACATCAAACAATGACTCCATTCAAAGAACCCTCAAATTCTAAAGACGTTCCACTTGTTTTTGGGTTTATTCTTTTACGTACTTATCATTTATCATATAGATAGGAAGTTTAACTTGATCATCTAAAGGTTTCACAATGTTAAGAAATGAATGTGAAGCGATTAATAGCCATCGAAGAAACTTGGAGCTTGGGTTACAAAATTTAAATTTGCGTAATTTGTGATTGGGTATTATTGGATTATGTTCAAAATATCTTAAGGAATTTGAGTCTTAATTTTGGAATAATTTGGTAGAAATATGAGGTTGTCTAAGTTGAAATTTAAGCTACGATTTGCAGGACGAAGATGAAGTTTCTTCATGCATAAATATGTACCTTTCGTGTATCTCCTATGTATCCTATGTGTATCTCTTGTATATTTGTGTATACCTGAGTGGGAGATACATCCAAGAAAATTTTTAACTTATTTTTAACTACAAAGTTTGACTCCAAACTACTTAAAATCACCTCCAATCTTCATGGATATTATCACTTTTAACCTGCGGCAGAAACTATTTGCATCTGCTAACCAAAAAAGTGTATAAAATTTATATAATTTTTGTATATAACATACAGCAAGTACATCTATACAAAAAAATATACAAATTTTATATATTTTTTCAACTATTATTTTTACAGCCACTATACAGTATCATTTTTCTAATCTTTCTATTGTATATTGCTTTATCTCTGTCTTTTAAGAATTTCAACTATACCCATTCTTCATATTGTTATTATATTATTAAAGAAATGGAAAAAGATGGTTCCAAAAGTCAATATTAGTCTAGGCAGCAATGTCTCAAAGAGTAGATAGTTAAACAATTACAAAGGAGATAAGAGCAGTTATCTGTTCCATCTCAAAACATTAGAATTTGCAGAAACGTGTATGGGGTCGAATACGATCGAGTATATAGAAAGCTCCGGTCTTGGATTTCGAAGATTGGTGTCGATTGCGGTAAGCCAAGACTGGGACATCGAGAAGGGAAGTCTTGGGTCGGACGTCATCAGAACGAAGTTCGAAACCGAAGCGTTCGAGGTAATATTATCGAAACCGGTCCGGGTAAAATATCTTATGGTAAAAATATCAGATTTGTGTAACGCAAGGGCCGGGAATCTCGTGACTTGTAAATATCTCGGCGGAAATCACGGCCCAAATTCGCAAAGACGTTGAACCCAGTGATTTTAGGGATTTTTACCTTGTAAATAAGTCTTTTACCTTGTATGGAATTCTTTTCTCCTCCTATATAAAGAATTCAACCCTACTGTAAATGAGAGAGAACATACGATCAATATACAAAGTTTAGCATATTTTGACTATTTTCTTCATCAAATATTTATTTCATTCTTGTTCATTCCATCACAGCTGAATTATTCAACTTCGGCAGTTTGCTTACTCTTTTGCTTATCTAATTTAGCCTTTATTATCGTTCATTCTTTAATTGTATCAGGCCAAGTCACGTATCCTTAATACCACGTATAAATTTAATTGTTACCCGTAGTCAAGGGTAAACAGTTTGGCGCCCACCGTAGGGCTAAGGATAATAGTGAACGTTTGATACAATTTTCTATCACAACACTATTTTATGCTTGTTCTTTGCAAAAATTTTTGGTTTCATATTATAACGTAGTCACGTCGCACTCACTATCCGCGCCTCAGTTCGTCAATGGCGAGTTCGACCACCAGGGCGAAAACAACAATGTGATGCCCAGTAATGAAATTTCAGTCGACGCCAATTCTCAAATGGCGATCGATGTGGATCAGACTTCTGGCCGGTCGAACAGTGTCCAAAGAGAACACCGCTCAAGAACTCAAAACGACGAAGGAGACAGGATTAGTCTCAAAATGATATTTGACATGTTACAAGCCCAAGAAGCGGCCATCGCTCAGTTGCAAAGTCGCAGTCAGGTTTCGAATAGGGTTGAAGCCGGTTCTTCTCGAGGAGTCATCCCCGAAAATGAACCGGCCACGGCGCAACCGGATGAAAGCGGATCGGGGACAAATTCTGGGATCATGAAGATGCTTGAGGAGCTGACCAAGCGAGTCGAGTCGGGCGAGAAGAAGATTGAAGCCAATGACAAAAGAGTAGAAACGTATAATTCGAGGGTGAATCAGATTCCAGGAGCACCCCCGGTGTTGAAAGGCTTAGATTCGAAGAAATTCGTACAAAAGCCTTTCCCATCAAGCGCTGCCCCAAAACCCATACCAAAAAAGTTCCGCATGCCAGAAATCCCCAAGTACAACGGGACATCTGACCCGAATGAGCACGTAACGGCATACACATGCGCCATACTGGGAAATGATCTCGAAGATGATGAGATTGAGTCCGTTCTCTTAAAGAAATTCGGGGAGACCTTGTCAAAGGGAGCGATGACTTGGTATCACAATTTGCCCCCGAATTCCATCGACTCTTTCGCCATGCTTGCGGACACCTTCGTGAAAGCTCATGCGGGTGCCATCAAAGTCGAGACACGGAAATCAGACTTATTCAAAGTTAGGCAAAAAGATAACGAGATGCTGAGGGAATTTGTATCTTGCTTTCAGATGGAACGGATGGACCTACCACCAGTCACTGATGATTGGGCCGTACAAGCCTTCACTCAAGGGCTCAATGCCCGAAGTTCAACGGCCTCGCAATAGCTTAAGCAAAGCTTGATCGAGTATCCGGCTGACTCTTGGGCGGATATACACAATCGATATTAATCAAAGATCAGTGTCAAAGATGATCAGCTTGGGGCCCCCTCGGGATCCGCTTACCCCATCAGATCTCACGGTAGGACTCAAAGGGATAATTACCGAGAGCCAAGATCGAACAGAGATAGGCATCGACCGTATCCTGGTGACCGAAGGGCCATTCCAGGAAGGCAGGGTTCTCCGGGGCAGAAAAGGAGGAATGATCCTAATCGAAGGAACCGAGGACCATTGGCAAGAAATAACTTCGAGAAAGCCGCTGGTCACTGACAAGCACCCCGGTTGTCTGAATATAACATCAACGTGGATTCAGCAACTCTCGTATCGGCCATCGGTCGCATTAAACGCTGCAATCGGATCCAGCTAAGAGAGACCCTAGCTTGATATGTAAGTACCATGGTACTCATGGACATAAGACAGAAGACTGTCGACAATTGAGGGAAGAGGTGGCACGGTTGCTCGAAAATGGGCACCCTTCGAGAGTTTTTGAGCGACCGAGCCAAAAACCATTACGGGAATAGGAATAGGCCAGCAAACCAGGAGGAGCCTTAACACACGATCAACATGATAATCGGTAGGGTAGATACGCCTCAAGGCCCGGTATTAAAACGCACCAAAATATCTATCACCCGAGAAAAGCGCACTCAGGATTATGCGATGGAAGGAGTTTTGTGCTTCAGCGAAAAGGATGAAGAATGAGTCATACAACCCCCATAACGACGCCTTAGTAATATCGATGCTTGTACTTAAAACTAGGGTGAAGCGTGTACTTGTCGATCCTGGTAGTTCGGCCAATATAATTCGATCGTGGGTTATCGAACAGCTCGGGTTGACAGACCGAATTATTCCTGAAGTTCGAATTCTCAATGGTTCCAACATGGCTTGCGAGATAACCAAAGGGGAAATACCGTTGCCGGTGAATACCGCCGGTACTGTTCGGGAAACAAAATTTTGCGTGATCGAAGGAGACATGAGGTACAATGCTTTGCTCGGGAGGCCATGGATTCACGATATCGGAGCAGTACCCTCAGCACTGCACCAAATATTGAAATTCCCATCGGCCAATGGGATCATAACTATTTACGGAGAACAACACGCTGCGAGGGAGATGTTCGCAGTAGAAGAAGCAGTGCCAAAGTCGACCGCTCCTTCCTAAAGGACCCAATAGCAATTACAGCCACCTTCTACAAACGAGGGTGAGCAGGATCATCTCGAAGATGATGATTACGGGGTTCCCCGGTCATTCATCGGTCCTGACGAGTCCGATGCAACCAAATCAACGGTCGAGGAACTCGAGCAGATTACACTCCGAGGCGACTCACCAGATCGAAAGGTATACTTGGGTTCGGGCTTAAGCTCCGAGCTCAGGGCCAAACTTATTAAATTTCTTTTAGCTAACAAAGATTCTTTCGCTTGGTCCTATCTTGACATAACAGGGATACCGCCGGAAATTACAACTCACAAATTGATCATTGATCCGAAGTTCCGGCCGGTCAAGCAAAAGAGGAGGCCTCAATCCGAGGTCAAGCAAGCATTCATTAAGGACGAGGTAACTAAGCTTTTAAATATAGGGTCCATACGGGAAGTTAAATACCCGGGGTGGCTAGCAAATGTAGTTGTAGTTCCTAAAAAGGGAAATAAGCTAAGAATGTGCATAGATTATAAAGATCTAAACAAGGAGTGCCCTAAAGATTCTTTTCCCTTGCCCAACATCGATAGCATGATTGATGCTACCGCTGGCCACGAGACCCTTAGCTTTCTCGATGCCTACTCTGGTTATAACCAGATACGAATGGATAAGGATGATCAAGAAAAGACATCCTTCATCACTAAGTATGGTACTTATTGTTACAATGTGATGCCATTCGGGCTAAAAAACGCGGGGGCTACCTATCAACGCCTAGTAAACAAGATGTTCGAGAAACAACTAGGAATAACAATGGAAGTTTACGTTAATGACATGTTAGTTAAGTCCCTACGAGCAGAGAACCATTTGAGCCATTTGCAGGAAACGTTCGATGTGCTAAAATGGTACAACGTGAAGTTGAACCCAGAGAAGTGTGCATTCGGAGTGGGCTCGAAAAAATTCCTTGGTTTCATGGTCTCGAACCAAGGAATAGAAATTAACCTCGAGAAAATCAAAGCCATCGAAGATATAACAATTGTAGACAGTGTGAAAGCTGTACAAAAGCTGACAGGTCGGATAGCAGCCCTAGGCCGATTCATCTCGAGATCATCCGACAGGAGCCACCAATTCTTCAACTTGCTGAAAAAGAAGAACGAATTCTCGTAGGGTCCGGAATGTCAGCGTGCGTTAGAAGAGCTTAAAAGGTATCTTTCTATTCCACCTTTGTTGCATACACCAAAAACAGGTGAGCAATTATACCTCTACCTTGTTGTTTCGGAAGTAGCGGTGAGCGGGGTCCTAGTCCGAGAAGAACAAGGTACGCAATTCCCCATTTATTACGTTAGTAGAACCCTAGGTGAGGCCGAAACTAGATACCCACATTTGGAAAAGTTAGCACTTGCTTTATTGCGTGCCTCTAGGAAGCTAAAACCCTACTTCCAATGCCATCCCATATGTGTAGTAACAACTTATCCCCTTAGGAATATTATGCACAAACCTGAGCTATCAGGCCGACTGGACAAGTGGGCCATCAAAATAAGCGGATACGATATTGAATATCAGCCTCGAACCTCGATCAAATCTCAAGTGCTGGAAGATTTTGTCGCCGACTTTACGCTGTCGCTTATACTCGTGGTCGAGAGAGAACTGATGACCGAACTGGGGACTCCTTCGGGAGTGTGGACTTTGTTCACAGATGGCGCCTCCAATTCGAAAGGATCGGGGCTTGGTATCGTACTAAGGCCCCCAATTGGGAATACAATTCGACAGTCTATTAAGACTGTAAAATTAACTAACAACGAAGCAGAGTATGAAGCTATGATTGCAGGTTTAGAGTTGGCCAATAAAGCCTGGGGGCAGAGATAATCGAGGCCAAATGTGATTCCCTCCTCGTAGTCAATCAAGTAAATAGGACATTCGAAGTCAGAGAGGGGCGAATGCAAAGGTATGTGGACAAGCTTTAGGTCACACTACATAGGTTTAAAGAATGGACCCTACAACATATACCGCGAGAGCAAAATAGTGAGGTCGATGCCCTCGCCAACTTAGGATCATCGGTCGAAGATGAAGAGATTGATTCTAAAAAAGTTGTACAACTATTAAGGTCGGTGGTGGAAGAAGGCCATGCCGAAATTAACTCAACAAGCTTGACCTGGGATTGGAGGAACAAATACATAGAATATCTCAGTTTAGGTAAGCTCCCATCGGATCCCAAAGAATCGAGAGCGTTACCCACAAAGGCAGCCCGATTCTGTTTGTCCGGCGACGGAACCCTATTCAGAAGAACATTTGGAGGTCCCCTCGCCATATGTCTTGGGCTCGGCGACACCGAGTACATCTTAAGGGAGATACATGAAGGCACATGCGGCAATCGCTCCGGCTCCGAATCCTTGGTTCGAAAAATAATTCGGGCCGATTACTATTGGATCGATATGGAGAAAGATGCGAAGGAGTTTGTACGCAAGTGCAACAAGTGCCAAAGGCACGCACCAATGATTCACCAGCCCGGAGAGACATTGCATTCAGTCCTATCGCCATGGCCATTCATGAAGTGGGGGATGGACATCGTCGGCCCTCTCCCCTGTGCACCAGGTAAAGCCCAATTTATTCTTAACTGGGTTGAAGCACAGGCAAACGAAAAGGTCAGGGAAAAGGAAGTGATCGACTTCATCTGGGACCATATCATCTGCCGATTTGGGATGCCATCGGAAGTCGTATGCGATAATGGCAAGCAATTCGTTGGCAGCAAAGTAACAAAGTTCTTTGAAGACAGCAAGATCAAGAGAATATTATTAATGCCATATCTCCCCAGCGACAATGGACAGGCCGAGTCGACCAACAAAACCATAATTCAAAACATGAGAAAAGGTTAGCCGACACAAAGGGAAAATGGCAAGAAATACTGCCTGAAGTTCTATGGGCGTATCGCACAACCGAGAAAACCAGCACCGGGGACACTCCATTCTCCCTAGTTTATGGTGCTGAAGCATTAATACCGGTCGAAGTAGGTGAACCGACCATCAGGTTCCGATACACAACCGAAGAATCGAACCGAGAAGATTTGAACATCAGCTTAGAGTTATTGGATGAAAGAAGGGAAGCGGCCTTGGTTTGAATGGCGGCACAAAAACAAAAGATTGAAAGATATTACAACCGGAGAGCCCACCTTTGATATTTCAACGTTGGGGACTTGGTACTCAGAAGAGTCACACCCAACACTCGAGATTCGAATGAAGGGAAACTAGGACCAAACTAGGAAGGGCCCTATGCTATCTTGAAGGTTACTGGAAAGGGATCTTACAAGCTCGGAACTATGGATGGCAAACAGCTGCCAAACAATTGGAACGTGAGCCACCTGAAGAGATACTATTGTTAAGGTAAAATTTCTCTTTTCATTTGTTTGTTTTATGATACTAACATCTGCAGGTAGCAAATAAAGTGACCTCGAGCCAGGAAGCACGGGACACTAGGACTGAAAGCACGCGTTGCACTCTTTTTTCCTTCGACCGGTTTTGTCCCAAATTGGGTTTTATGGCAAGGTTTTTAACGAGGCAACCAGGAATCGTGCTAACTTAGATCGGTCGCTCATCGAAGATAATGATATTTGGTGCACAACTTCGATCGACCTTGAATATCTGGAGATTGCTTGTCTACTTCGAATCTTTGCTTAGCTACTTCAATTCGGGGGGACTCCTCGTAGATCATTAGGAATCAATCTAAGGGTCAAACGGTCGAAAGTACCGTGCCCAAATGGGTTGATCTACCCCTTAAGCAAAGCTGTACGAGCATATAAATACTAATAAAAGTTATTTGGCACCGATATTTTATTTCTGAGCCCAAGGGCCTCTTCGATTTTCATTACATTATCAAAAACTAACGTTGTTCAGATATTTGCGCGGAATTCAGAGGGGAATAAGACCTATTAAGGAAAACCCCAATTTTTTTGAAAGGCCAAGGCCGTATCGAGTTAGCAAAACTCGAAGGGAAATAATACCTACTTAGGCAAATCCCAATTTATAAAAGGCTAAGGTCGAATCGAGTTAAATTCGAGGATGATTGAAACTTGCCAAGGCAAAACCTCGATTCTTTAAAAGGGCTAAGGCCTAATCAAGTCAGTAAAATTCAAAAGGGAACAAAATCTGCTAAGGCATGATCCCGATTTCTTAATAGGCCAAGGCCGCATCGAATTAATCCTATCAAGGCAACTCCGAATTTGTAAAAGGCTAAGGCCGAATCGGTTTGAAATCTGTTAAGACGGATTCAATTTCTTAATGGACCAAGGTCTTGCCAAATTAACGGAGTTCAGGAAGAAATAAGACCTATCAAGGCAAATCTCGATTCCTCCATTCGAGGTGTGGGCCTTATTCGATCGGCCATGGATGAAGAAAATCTATGGTGAAATAAATCCTAGCTAAGCCCGGGAGGCAGGAAAATTTGTGAGATTGAAAATTTCAGAACAAAGCCAGACAAAAAAGGAGAATTCTTTTATATATACAAATTAAAGTATGTTACAAAAAGGCCGTATCATATTACAGACAGCGTCAATCAGAATCATCATCATCATCTTCTTCTTCTTCTTCTTCTTCTTCTTCTTCAGGGAAGGCCCGCTTTCTAACATCAGCTTCGATCTTTGCTGCTTCATCGACCTCGGTGGATAGATCGAAGCCTCGAACTTGTAGCTCCTCGAGAATGGAAAGACGGGTTTGACACTTGGCGTACTCGACCAAAATCTTTGATTGCTCTTGGGCGGCCTCAACATCAGCTCTGTATTGAGCTATCAGATCATTGGCGTCGGCTTTGGACGTGGCAACCTCGGATCTTGTCGATTGCAGCTCGTTAACCAGAACATCTCGGTCCAGAGTGAGCATCTCGACTTGGGACTGAAGTGCATCGGTGCTCTTAGTCAGAGTTCCGATTTTCTCTTGTGCCTCCGAAACCTGCTCTTCGAAGGGGATTACGCGAGCCCGGAGGGTCTCTTTTTCCGAAGTCAATATATCGGCCTTGGCTCTCCATTCACTGGTTTCTTCCTTGGCCTCGCTCAATGCAGACCGAAGTTGATTTATTCGGTCAAGTTGCTATCCCAGCTGGTCAAGTGTTTTGTCATTCTCTTTGCGCACGAAGTCTAGCTCGGCCCGAAGGGTCGACATATCCCCTTCGAGTCGCTGGCGACGTGCCTTTTCTTCCCTTTGCCGAAGAAATGCCTCGTGATGAAGCATCGAAGACTGCAAGTGTGGGAAAAAGTAAAATGGTCAGTACAAGTCGTAGAATAAAGTAACAAACGCCAAATAGAGCCTATGAGAAATTTTACCTTATTTACCGCCTGTTGTGCTTCATTGAATAAACAGGCCTCATCCACCGCATCCATTGCAGCCTGATCCTCCTCGGTCACCAAACACCGAAGGTAGCTAGCCACGTCCACAGGCGCGGCCAGAGCCCTAGCATCTTCGGGAATGGCGAACTCTGTTATTCTCTTCCGATCAGGATGGGAACTTGGAGCGGGAAATCTATCGAATAACTTGGAACCGATAGATACCCCGCTCGTCTCGGCGGAAGGACTCTTTCTGGGCACTTCGAGCCCGAAGGTGTCAGCTGATGGCACTCCATCGAAAAAAGTCTTCGAAGGGTCCTACCGGTACCTAGCCTTTGCTCGGCGTATGTATCCTTGCAGCCCGGGCTTCATCGAACTGGTAATCTCATATGATAATCTCTCCTGAATTTGTCCTACTCCAAATTGGCAGCCGTTACATTACCACACTTGAGACCTGTTTTTCTCTCACAACCACTAGAAAAGCTATTCAAATCCCAATCTTTGTTTGACTTAGGAGTGAAACCAGGCAAACAATCACATGAGGGATTTGGGGTCTGATTGCAGGTACCAAATGCCCCACAATGCGCATAAATATTACATGGTGGTGTTGGTTGAGTGAAAAACACATTCCACTGCTTGCTACTATTCATCCATGTCAGTTGCTTAAGTTCCCCCGAGACATCCAGTATTACTGTTGCCCTGATAAAGGATTTAAAATGAAATATCTGAAATAGACCTCATCATCGTTGTTTATAAAAGTGTAGTTGTACTGTGAATTTGGTCTCAAAGGCAACGGGCCAAATGTATGTCCATTCCAAGGTCCAATAGACCAGTACTTTACAGTCTTGTTCCACCTAATAATGAATTCACTGTTAGGCTCTGCCCCAAGGGAAAAGAGTCCTGGACTAGGATCTTCAGAGTTCTTCCAAGAAGTGAGAACTTGACTTGTTTTAGTTCTTTTATTGTAGCCAAATTTAGAACTAGGGAAAAACGTGTGGCTCGGATGATCAAAACTTTGCCACAATGAATTGTACCCGTCATTCAAAATCAAATTTCCATCATCACGAATAATCGCCACGATAGATTTCGACGTGGTGGTGGAGTTGATATTTGTTGACCAAATGGAGAGTCCAGTCCCGTTGAGAAGCACCAAGTTCCCCTATATAATTTTGAGTTGTGCGGAGTCCATTGCGGAAAAAGAAAGTGGAGTCTCCCTATTTGCTACCCAAACTATGGTTTGTGGTGTTATTTGTTTATACCATATACCCATGTAATAGTTGGAAAGATTACCTACTGTAAAGAAATCCATCTCAAATATTCCACCGGAAGAGATAATTGTTACGCCAATGATTATGAATTTCTCTGCAGAAAGGGTATCTCTAAGGGACAATTTCTGGTTTGTACTACTGTTTGTGTTAGCTCCGAATGAAAAGCACGAGAATAGTGCGAGTTGCAGGAAAAGGGGATTTTTTTTTATTTTTGACTTCCATGGTTGGTTGTTGCACTAAGCTTAGAAGAGACCGTTTAAAAAGAAAGAATGAAAGGTTGGTCATAAATTTGGAGAGTTCGCTTTTACACGAAAACGAAGAACTTCGAGAATAAATATTGGACCGAAATGAAAAGGCAAAATGCAATTTGTCGAGTTCAATTCAAGGTGCACCGAATTATGAGCTTCGGCAACATGATCCAAACCCTTTCCGAGAAGCTAGAAAAGTATCTGATAGTAAAGTGGAAGCTAAAGGATATAGAAATACCACTTTCTAAATAAAGATTCAGATACAGAGTCGAAGAAAATGTAGGATATTTCGTTTTGGAAGTAAACAACTCGAAAAACTTGATAACATGTTATCGTGCTGAAATAGAATCTTGTATGTCAAATCAACAAAACCAAAATTTCTACAATTAGACTCATGAGTGAGACACTTATATTTTGACTTTCTAATTTTTACATTTAATAATACGGTGAATATCATAAAATTCTATATGTATATTACCTATACTCAATTGGTCCCAACTTATGTGATATATTTTCTTTTTTAATATGTCCCAGAAAACGACACTCTTTGTTATATTTAAAAATGATTTAATTTAAATTTTTTATTTTATTGTTAAATGAGATAAATTATTGTCACACAAATGTTTGTGATTTGTTTTAGATCGCAGGCTTCAATAATTTTTGTTCTTTCAGAAACTTCGTGCCCAATCAAATTTTATATCACATAAATGGGACGGGAGGTGAATAAATTTAGCTTATGTATCAAATGTCTTTTTAATGTCTTTCCTTGTATCTTAACATATGTGCTAATTAAACCTCGTTATATAAATAATGCAGCGGAAAGAAGAGTATTTGTGTCTCTAACAAGTTTCGGATCGGAATGGTTTTAAAATTCAATATAACAAGTGATTTGAGTAGTTGAATTAAATAAACATTACCATCATCAAGTCTAGTTTTGGCAGAGACATCTAACAAGGGATTATCGAATATTATGTTTATCCAGTAATTTATTTTTAAAAAATACATAAATCTGTATTCGAGAGTAGATCCGGTCCATTTACATTTTCAAACTTTCTAGAGTAAAATATTTTTTTTTGGTGTTATTTGTACATTATGTCCCTTTATAGTTTTGAGTTTAGGAAAATGACTTTTTTAATGTGTAAAAAACAAATCTCTTACGTGTAAAAATAATTTTTTCTTGTGTAAAAAAAAGTAGGATCATAAAACTAAAAACAAATTTGTAAAGATCCGATCCATTTGACCCTTTCAACTTTTCTAGATTAAAAGACCTTTTTGCACCAGCAGTAATATTTGCCATGAGTTTTAAGTTATGTACCATCACCGTAAAGAATTCTTTACGATCGTTCAAAGAATATCTAGAAATCTTTTTAAAGTGTAAAATTTGTAATTTCGAAAATAAAATAAATTACTTATTATTACAAGTAAAAATGAGTTGATGATGTAAATATCTCTTCAGCAGTTAAAGGAAGCTACTGGTGTAATAATTTCTGTAGCAATAAAAGATGAGCGTTGATGATGTTAAAATTCCTTATAGTGATAATATATAACTTAAAACTCTTTGTATTTTACGGTTTCACAATAATTCTAAAGAAAAGAAAGAAATAAACCAAACAAACAAGAAATACGGGAGAAGTTCATAATACATTGTGGTTTTCCTATCAACGGTTTTGGATTTCTAGTAGTCTTTTTAAAATCCTTTTCGTTGGTCCACATTAGAAATTAGGCAGACTGGCAATTCAACTTGTGGAAAAAAGATCCTTCTCCAAGGAAAATGTCCGGCTCCTCATTTCCTTTTTCCACTTTCATGACTGCTAACCCTAAAAATCGGATAACAATTAAATTTATATGTAATTTTAAGGATATGTGGCCTAATTTGATACAAATGACGAATAATGCAATGAAAGTTAAAATGAAGTAATAAATGAAAAGAATGCAAACCACCCAAGCTAGACACTGTTGATCGTTGGTTGATCCTTCTTGGACAGGGATTGATTCTAATAGAAATTGGAGCAAGATAATGATATAAATGATTCAAGAGAACAATCTATAACTGTCTTTCTCGATGATTGGAAAGTGTCCTTACAAATAATTAAACCTCCCCCCCCCATATAGCAGGGGAATCCTACATTTGATGCAACTCCATATAAGGTAAAAAATCTCCTGATTTGCTAATTAAGCGGTTTCATTGATTTGTGCCGAGATTCCCGCCGCGATGTTCGTCTCATTACGGATATTCTGGCTTTCCGTTATTTAGGTTCGGTGATCTTCCCTCGGGCATTTTCGGAGTCAGGATCGATTTCGGATCACGGGCTCGGTGTTCTCGAGGTTGAACATTCTGGCCTCGTGTTCCGCTTCGATGAAACTCGGGGTCAATCTTCAACCCTATGCATTCCGAACCCGACCTGTTGTGCAATAGTCGATCTTGATTTTTACCGTATAGAGTCGAACTCGATTTCGACCATACATAGTTGGGCCCGACTTCGACCTTATACAGATAGTCCCCTTATTTTTCGGAGAGTAACGATGAGAAACGATATGAGCCTCAGATTCTCACCATACGGGCTTCCGATTCTCACTCCGACAAGTAACGATAGACTTATGACGTACGTGATATGGAAATTGAAAACGTCCCATCAGAAAAGTCCTTTAAAGCATTAAATGTGTGTCAGTTGACATTCTGCTGCTTTGGCATGCGACCCGCCATTTTGAATGACTATAAATACCCTCATTCATTCTTTGTATTCAAACATTTGTGCTCTTTTATAAAAACTTCATCATTCTTATCTTCAAGACCTCCTGCATTCTGGTTTTCTGAAAATATTTCACAAGCTATCTACGGATTATATTTCCTTCGTATCAGCATCTTTTTCTTTCTTCCTCTATTAAAAAATAATGGCAAAGATTTCAGAATCCGTTCCTCAAAGACAACTTCCTCTTCTTCTCAACCTACTGAGAACTTTTAGCCTGTCGTCACCGAGGAACCTATACCGGAACCCCCTCTAAAGGCGTTTATACCAACAGGGTGCTCAACCAGAGCCGATTTCAAGGTTGAAAATACTTTCTCAATACCGAGTTGATGTGAACCGGTCATGAGATACATCTATTCAATCACCGATAGCGTTCTCGAGAAAGTCAAGGAAGACTGTAATTGGGTCGGCAAGTGTGTAGTGGTTCCTGTGCCTGAAGAAGCAAGTACTACCCACGTAGAGATTCTTTTTACGTGTTTACACTTATACTTTCACGTTGAGCCCTTTGGACCCAGTCATTATTGCGTTTTGTAAAAGGTACAAGGTGACCCTGGGCCAAATTCATCCTTCTTTCTAGAGGATAGTTATCCTTCTCCATTTTTTTGTAAGCAAGATCGAGGGGTATCCTTTCACCGTCGATCATCTCATGCGTTTGTACAGTCCTCGACTCTATTGAGGGGGGTTGATAGAACTTGCTCGTCGGGCAAGAAAAGCCCCGTTCTCAAGTATTGATGAGGATCGGCATCGAGGTTGGTTGGGTCGATTTGTTCAAGTGAAAACATCGGATCTAATCCCGGCCGAGGATATGCCATTCCCTGAGAAATGGAATATGAAGTGTAAGTATAACCCTGATTTTTAAAAGTTTGTTTACCGTTCTCCCTTTTGCCCTTCCTCTTATCAATTTTCTATGGTGCAGCTGTTTCTCGGATGTCGGATGCAATTCCTCATCTCAAAGAGTGGGTCGAGGGGATCGTATCCCAAAAACCATATTCCAAGCGCGCATGGCGCGAGCTTTCGAAAGGCCGGTGGGAGGCTCGGCTTCATGGTGAGATTAGTTACATTCGAGCTTAATTCTTTATGCTATCGATTTCTAACTTGTTTTTCCTTTCTTTTGCAGGTTTATCTAAAGATGTTGAAATGAGACCTCCACTAGTGGGCGATGATGGCCCAGAGAGCTCCTTGTTTCGAAGCAGGAAAAAGAGAAGAAAAGATAAAAGGCCCCACGTTCCCCATACCTCGAGAAGAAGAGGCCAAGGAAAGGATTGGCTTGTAAGCCCAAGGGAAGTGCTAGCGATCGAGTATTATCTTCGGACTCGCTACATCGATTGAGGGATGAGCCTGAGGAGGAAGAAGAGGATTTTGACCTTGTGGCTAGTGTGCCGCCGCATTCTGAAGGGCAAGGAGCCTCCGAACCAGGGGTTAGTGAAGCTGATCTTCATCGAGTTGGGGAACCCGAGGTAGAGACAAGAAGTGAGGCTTCCCCAGATACGAGGAGAGCACCTCTGGGAGTATTGGGTCCGACTGAGATGGTTGATTCGCCCTCTTTCTTGGAATCAATGTTCAACGAGGCCCAAATAGCAAAAGAGAGTTCCCTAGACGGAGATCATAGATCGAAAGACCCTTTCCGTGGTTTTTTTGATGGTGTGGATTCGACGTCCACGGAAGATGTTCTTGGGCTCGGTAATTTAGAGGTATTGAGGAAGAGCTAATCCTCCGATACAAGCGGGATTTTCCCGCACGGAGCGCTTACCCTGATCGAAAACGCTCTATATCTTTTACCATTTCCGAGGATGCCCAGGTTCTTTTCGCCCTCTTCGGGCTGGCCAGTTATCTTCGGTGCTTGGTGACTAAGGAAGATCAGGCAAAAATGAACGAGGTGGATGCGCCCTGCCTGTTCAACGAAGCTCAACAGGTGACGAATCGGGTAACTTTCGATAATCTTTATTCGATTTCCTTTGTTATGTACTTTATAATTTTAAGTAATCATAACATCTTCCTTTATGCTTTGCAGGCCTCGATACTTCACCATGAGGCTTTTCTCCGATTCCTGGAAGAGTCGAAACGCCATGAACTGCTCGAAAGGGAGGTAAACACCTTCGTGCCGAATTGGAGCTTACCCAAAACGATAATGCTGGCTTGGTTAAGCAAGTAGAGCAAAAACTTGATTAGATTGATTATCTTCAAACTGAAATGAATGTGGTTAAAGCTGAGGCCGACGAGTGGAGGAGCAAGATGGATCAACTGGCCTTGAAAAATGAGACATCTCGAGCAAAGTTAGCTTCAGCAGAGGCTCAACTTAGAGCGGCAAAGGAGAAAGCCGAGACTCAAACCAAGAGTACTGAGGAGCTTCAATTTCGGATCAGTACGGTTATCTCAGATCGAGATAATCTGGCTAAAGAGCTAAAAATGGCCAAGCCGGAAGTTGCAGTGATCAAAGCCGAAGCTGATGAACTGGTAGCTCAATATAAGGCCGATGCTGAAACTACTCAAGACCAATCAAGGAATATGGTTGACCATATGAGGTAGAAATCTCGCAGGCTTGCCCTTAAAGAAATTCATGCTCGACGATTTGATTTATCGGAGGAGATCGAAGATGCCAAGATAGCTGAAGCCGAGGCTAGAAAACTAGCCTTTCCAGAGGAGGATGATTCCGAGGATTCAGTCCGGTCTGAAGAATGAGAAGACCTCGAAAATCCTAATGTTGAAGAGGGATCCAGTCGAGACCAAGTCGCTCCTGACCGAGATTTATCTCTTTTCGTGGTTAATATTGTGTATCGAGATTGCTCGATTTCTGTAAAAGGGATTTTTGATGTAAAACTTTCTTTTCACAACTTTCGAATTTTCTCTTTGCTTTTTTTATTTATTTATTTGGATTTGCTAAGATCGGAATTCCTTAGCCCTCGAGTATTATTAAATCGTAGTGGCCTTAGCCTTTTGATTCGGGCATTGCCAAATAAGCGATGTGCCCTCGGATTTTGTTAACCCGGTATAGCCTTAGCCTTTTAATTTGGGCATAGCCAAATAAGCTTTGTACCCGCGGATTTCGTTAACCCGGTATGGTCTTGGCCTTTTAGTTTGGGAGTTTCCTAATAGGTCTTACGTCCCCTCGAGTTCTATTAACTCGAAGTGGCCTTAGCCTTTAAAGTTCGGGGGTTGCCTAATAGGTCTTATATCCCCTCGAGTTCTGTTAACTCGAAACGGCCTTAGCCTTTAAAGTTCGGGGGTTGCCTAATAGGTCTTATATCCCCTCTAATAAATTTGTTTTTCGGACGATAGTCCCCGAGTGAGAGAGTGATTATTCGAACTCATGTTAAAGTGGCCCTTGGGCTCGTTTGATCAGAAGCAAGATGTTTGTATACAAGAGACTTCTCTTTATTCTTGTACATAATAGTAATGTATGTGTACAACTTATGTTAGGGTCCAATCAATCTATTTTAGCATGGTTCATTTGACCGTTTGGCCCTTACATTGAATCTTATTGATCTTCGACCCTTCAATCCTAAAATATCTTTCCAAGCTAAAGTGGCCCCTCCCAGTATTCGGGGTCGATTGAAGATAGGCCTCGAATACTGTTGTCACCAATTTTCTATCGGCCTTCGAATCTAAGTTAGCACGATTTACTAGTTGCCTCATTAAAAAACTTGCCGTAAAACCCATTTTGGGAAAAAACCGATTCAAGAAAAAAGAGTGCAACGCGTGCTGTCAGACCTAATATCTCGTATGGCCCCTTGTTTGATACCTGCAAATGTTAGTTCATAATGCAAATAAAAATAAAGAACAAGGTCGTACCTTAGCAGTAATACCGCTTCAAGTGACTTACATTCCAGTTGTTTGGTAGCTGTTTACCATCCACTGTTCCGAGCTTGTAGGACCTTAATGATACAATAAGGTCCTTCCCGGTTTGGTTCCATCTTTCCCTCGTTCGGACTCCGTGTGTTCGGTGTGACCTTTCTTAGTACTAAGTCCCTGAGGTTGAAGTATCGAAGGTTGGTCCTTCTGTTATAATACCTCTCGATCCTTTGCTTTTGCGCAGGTAATCGAACAAGGGCGGCTTCACGTCTCTCATCTAACAGTTCCAAGTTCGTATTCATGGCTTCGTAGTTCGATTCCTCTGTTGCATACTTAAACCTGATACTTGGTTCCCCGACCTCGATCGGTATCAAAGCTTTGGCGCCATAAACCAAAAAGAACTGGGTGGCTCCAGTGCTGGATTTCGCGGTCGTACAATATGCCCATAGGACTTCGGGCAATATTTCCTTCCATCTACCTTTGGAAGGAAATATTTCCTTCGGCTTGTCCATTCCCACTGGGGTGGTAGGGTGTCGATAGGATCCTTTTGATCTTGTGATCTTCGAGGAATTTGGTCACTCTGCTACCGATGAATTGTTTCCCATTGTCTCATATGATCTCGGCTGGCATTCCAAATCGGCATATGATGTGATCCCAAATGAAATCGATGACTTTTTTTTCCCTAACCTTCTCGTACGCCTGAGCCTCCACCCATTTAGAAAAATACTCAGTCATAATTAGTATAAATTGAGCTTTACCTGGTGTATACGGAAGAGGGCCAATGTGTCCATCCCCCACTTCATGAACGGCCATGGTGATAGGACTGAGTGGAGCATCTCCCCAGGTTGATGGATCATCGGGGCGTGTCTTTCGCATTCGTCACCTTTTCGAACGACCTCTTTTGCGTGTTTTTCCATATCGACCCAGTAATAACCGGCTCTGATTATTTTCTGAATTTATGACTCGGTGCATGAATGGTTTTTGCAAGTACCTTCGTGGATTTCCCTTAAAATGTCCTTAGTGTCTCCTGGTCCAAGACATATCGCGAGTGGGCCGTCAAATGTTTTTCTGAACAAGGTTCCGTTCTTCGGATAAGCTGAATCGGGTCGCCTTCGTACGGAGGGCCCTTAACTCTTTTGGATCCGAGGGCAGTTTACCAGAGCTGAGACATTCTACATATTTGTTCCTCCAATCCCAAGTTAGGCTCGTCGAGTTGATCTCAGCGTGGCCTTCTTCCACTACTGACCTCATGAGCTGTACGACCTTTCCCGAGTCGAACTCGTTGTCTTCGATCGACGACCCCAGGTTGGCGAGGGTGTCGGCCTCGTATATGTTGTAAGGTCCATTCCTTGAACCGATGCAACGTCACTTGCAGTTTGTCTAAGTATCTATGCATCCGCTCCTCTCTGACCTCGAACGTTCCATTGACTTGATTTAGCACAAGAAGGGAGTCGCACTTGGCTTCGATCACTTCCGCTTCCAAGCTCCTGGCTAGTTCTAGGCCTGCAATCATGGCTTCATATTCTGCCTCGTTGTTAATCAGTTTCACAGTCTTAATAGATTGTCTAATTATATTACCTGTTGGTGGCTTCAATATGATGCCAAGTCTGGATCCCTTTGCGTTCGAGGCACCGTCTTTGAAAAGGGTCCATATTCCCAAAGAAGTTCCTGAATCAACTAACAACTCTCTTTCGACCTTGAGTATTAGGGTTGGTGTGCAATCGGCCACAAAGTCTGCCAACACCTAGGATTTAATGGAGGTTCGAGGTCGATATTCAATGTCGTACCCACTTATTTCTATGGCCCATTTGGCCAATCGACCTGAGAGCTCGGGCTTATGTATCACATTTTTTAATGGGTAAGTTGTTACGACGCATATGGGATGACATTGTAAATATGGTTTCAATTTCCTAGAAGCGCTTAGCAAAGCGAGTGCTAGTTTTTCTAAGTGAAGGTACCTAGTCTCGGCTTCGCCTAAGGTTCTACTGATATAATAAATTAGAAATTGTGTACCTTGTTCTTCTCGGACTAGGACTCCGCCTACCGCTATCACTGAGACTGCCAGGTAAAGGTACAGTTATTCGTCCGCCTTCGGTGTATGAAGCAATGGCGGGCTCGATAAATACTTTTTAAGTTCTTCCAAAGCCTGCTAGCATTCCGGAGTCCATGAAAAGTTATTCTTCTTTTTCAATAAAGCGAAGAACTGGTAGCTTTTATCGGACGACCTCAATATAAATCGCCCTAGAGCGGCTATCCGTCCGGTCAACTTTAGCACGGCTTTCACATTATCTATGACCATGATATCCTCAATATCCAGGGTTGATCTCAATTCCACGATTCGAGACCATGAATCCGAGGAATTTACCCGAACCCACACCAAACGTGCACTTTTTCGGGTTTAACTTCATGTTGTACTGCTTCAATACACTGAATGCTTCTTGCAAATGGCTTAAATGGTCCTCTGGTCACAGGGACTTAACTAACATGTCGTCAATATAAACCTCCATTGTCTTTCCTAGTTGTTTCCCGAACATTCGGTTTACTAGGCGTTGATATGTGGCACCAGCATTTTTTAACCCAAATTGCATTACATTGTAACAGTATGTGCCATATTTAGTGATAAAGGAATTTTTTTGCTGATCACCTAGGTCCATCCGTATTTGGTTGTAGCCGGAGTATGCGTCGAGAAAACTAAGGGTCTCGTGGCCGGCAGTAACATCGATCATGTGGTCGATGTTGGGTAAGGGAAAAGAGTCTTTTGGACATGCTTTATTTATGTCTTTATAATCTACACACATTCTTAATTTATTCCCTTTCTTAGAGATTACCACTACGTTAGCCAACCAATCCGGGTATTTAGCTTCCCGAATAGACCCTATCTTTAGAAGTTTAGTTGCCTCATCCTTAATGAATGCATGTTTGACTTTGGACTAAGGCCTCCTTTTTTGTTTGACCGGGTGGAACTTCGAATCCAGGCTTAGCTTGTGAGTAATTATCTCCGACGGTATACCTGTTATATCAAGGTGGGACTAAGCGAAGCAGTCTTCATTAGTTGTAAGGAATCGAATAAGTTTTGTCCTAAGCTTGGAGCTCAACCCCGAGCCCAGGTATAACTTTCGTTCGAGCAAGTCTTCTCGCAGCATTACTTTCTCCAGCTCCTCGACAATCGATTTAGTGGCATCCGGATTATGGGGGGTGATAAAAGATCTGGGAATCCCATAATCGTCATCCTCAATATATACTTGTTTATCCACATTTGCCAAAGATGGTATCTGTGATTGCTATTTTGTCTTGCTCTCGATCTCTTGGTTTGGAACTTTTGGTGTTGGCGTCACTTCTTCCACCACAAACATTTCTTTCACGACCGGTTTCTCCTCGTAAACTATTTTATCTCCATCAGGCATCGTAAATTTCAACTCCTGGTGCAATGTCGAAGGCACTGCACTTATATCATGGATCCATGGCCTCCCGAACAGAGCATGGTATCTCATGTCCCCTCCAATCACACAGAACTTTGTTTCTCAAATGGTTCCAGTAGTATTTATTGGCAACGTAATCTCACCCTTGGTGGTCTCACATGCAATATTGAACCCGTTAAGTACTCGGCCTGCAGGAACGATCCGGTCTAACGGGCAGAGTTGCTCCACGACCCACGATCGGATTATATTGGCCGAGCTACCTGGATCAATTAACACACGTTTTACTCTGACTTTATGTATGAGTACAGATATTACCAGTGCGTCACTGTGGGGTTGTACAATTCCTTCTTCATCCTCATCGTTAAAAGATAAAGTTTCCTCTGGCGTGTAATCCCGAGTGCGCTTTTCCCTAGTAATGGATATTTTGGCATGTTTCAGCATCGGCCCTTGAGGGGTATCGACTCCACTGATAATTATGTTGA
Source organism: Nicotiana obtusifolia (assembly GCA_002018475.1). Taxonomy (NCBI): domain Eukaryota; kingdom Viridiplantae; phylum Streptophyta; class Magnoliopsida; order Solanales; family Solanaceae; genus Nicotiana; species Nicotiana obtusifolia. Next base: position 36,493 of record MCJB01019193.1, on the reverse strand, counting down.
TTACATGTTGAGGTTATTCCTGGCCCGTCTATTTGTCAGGGTTCCTATTTCCAAAGTGATTTTTCGCTCGGTCGCTCAAGAATTCTCGAAGATGTCCGTTATTGAGTAGCCGGGCTACTTCTTCTCTCAATTACTGAAAATCTTCCGTTTTATGATCGTGAGTGTCGTGATATTTGCATATTTGACTAGGATCCCTTTGGCCCGGATTGGATTGCAATGGTCGAGGCCATTTAGTATCTTTTATGCGACCAGTAACCAATACAATAGGGGCAACATCGATATTGAAGTTGTACTCCGATAATCGTAGTGCTTCTTTATGCCTGATAGGCCTTTCGAAGCTGCTTTTGGTCATGAGACCCCAGCTGTTCTGACCTCGGTCATTTCTCCTTTCATGTCTTAGAGAGTTTTGTCCGGATACACCGATTTTTCTATCCCCGTGAAGACCCAAAAATAGATAAATCATCCATGAACACTTCCACAAATTTTTCCATCATATCGGTGAAAATAGCCATCATGCATCTTTGGAATGTTGCAGGTGCATTGCATAGGCCGAATGGCATTCGCTTGAAGGCGAAAGTGCCATAAGGGCAAGTGAAGGTAGTATTCTCTTGATCTTCGGGGCATATGACAATTTGATTGTATCCCGAGTAGCCATCCAGAAAACAATAGTATTCAGCCCTGCTAGTCTGTCGAGCATTTGATCAATGAATGGGAGTGGGAAGTGGTCCTTTCGGGTTGCTTTGTTGAGTTTCCTGTAGTCAATGCATACCCTCCATCCTGTGATAGTTCGAGTAGGAATCAATTCATTCTTCTCGTTCTCTACAACGGTCATTCCCCCCTTTTTAGGTACACACTGCACTGGGCTGACCCAATTGTTGTCAGAAATTGGAAATATGATACCCGCATCAAGAAATTTTATTACCTCTTTCTTCACCACTTCTTTCATTGTCGAATTCAGTCTCCGTTGCTGTTCTACACTGGGGCGGTGTCCCTCTTCTAGAAGTATTTTATGCATGCAAAAAGATGGACTGATTCCTTTGATATCTGCTATGGTCCACCTGATTGCCTTTTTGTATTCTCGAAGGACCCAAAGCAGTTTTTCCTCTTGCGTGCTGGTCAAACTGGATGATATGATCACTGGCAACGTCTCAGAATTACCCAAATATGCATAGCGCAGATGCGCTGGAAGTGGCTTGAGTTCAAGCTTTGGTGCTTCCTCAGTAGATGGCCTGGGAAGGGTCAGAGTAACATGCCTCTCCAATTCTTCGAATTTTCTGAACCCCTGAATATAATTGCAAGATAGGTCGAGTAATTTCTCGATTTCCCCCATCATCTCATCTTCATTAACTTCCATATCCCCAATCAATATACGTTCAACAGGATCAGCTGGGCTCAAGTAAGGCACTAAGGATGTAGAGACATTCTCCACCACTGAGATCATGGATAACTCTTCATAATGTGTTGGCAGTCGGAGTGCTTTATAGACATTAAATACTTCTTCTTGATCCCCCACCCGCATAGTCATTTTACCTTCACAGACATCTATAATGGCGCGACCGGTAGCTAAGAATGGACGCCCCAAAATAAATGGGACGTCCTGATCTGGCTCGTAATCCAAGATGATGAAATCCGCATGAAATATGAACGAGCCAACTTGGACTAGGACGTCTTCAATCACACCCTCCGGATGAGCCAAAGAACGGTCTGCCAACTGTATTATAACTATCGTTGGGCTTGGGTCGCCCAACCCCAACTGTCTGAACACTGAAAGTGGCATCAAATTTATAATCGCTCCGAGATCCATAATGCTCTTCCCACAGCATGTTTCCCAATTGAAATCTGAATGGTGAAGATGCCCGGATCCTTCAGTTTTTGTGGCAGCTTGCCTTGAATTCTAGAACTGCACTCCTCAGTAAGTGCCACCGTTTCAAATTCAGTCAATCTCCTTTTATTGGCCACAATATCCTTGATATACTTTGCGTAATTAGGCACCTCTTGCAAAATATCCACTAATGGAATGTTGATTTGTACCTGTTTTAGAATTTCAAGGAACTTTTTGTATGCCTCATTACCTCTCAACTTCTGTAACCTTTGTGGAAATGGAGGTGGGGGCCTTGCAACCAATTGTGGGGGTTGCTTAGCTCCTGCCTCTTCAACTGATTTCTCAACCTCTTTAGCCTTCTCTGCTGTTACTTCGATGGTGATGGGTTTTTCATTGAAGGTCACCTACTTCTTCTTTTTTGATTCTACCTCTTCTAACTGTCTCCCGTTCCTCAATGATACCGCATTCAGTGCTGCCCTTGGGTTAGCTTCAGTATCGCTGGGTAGTGCTCCAGCTGGTCGAGTATTTTCAGCCCCGGCCAGCTGTCCCAACTAGCGTTCCAGATTCCTCACTGTTGTGGTGAGGGTTTGGTATTCAGTTCTGAATTGCTTGTTGTCCTGCACCAGCTGCTTTAACAAATCATTTGTATTATCATCTGATTGTGGAGGTTGCCTTTGTGGTTGGTTATAATTCCCTTGCGGTCTGCCTGTATTCTGCTGCTGCTGATGACCACCCCATGAAAAGTTGGGATGATTCCTCCAATTTGGATTGTAGGAATTCCCATATTGTGTATTCTGATTTACGGGCCCCCTGTTCTGTTGTCCCACATAATATATGGATTTCGAATTTGTGTGGCACATATCACTTGTGTGGTTGTCACCACACATCTCACAGCATAATGACAATTGTTGGACCTGCTATCTTGGTTGAACCTGCTGCATCGTCATTTTGTTCATCTGATTGGCCAGTTTAGCCATCTCTGCTCTCATAGCTGCAAGGTCATCCAATTCGATCAACCCAGCTCCCTTTTGTTTAATGGCTCTGCGCGAGTCACCATCACCTTGCCAATTATGATCACTGGCCGTGAAATTGTTCAGTAGGAGTTGAATTTCACTATACGGTTTGGCCATGCAACTGCCCCCGCACGCTGAGTCAAGGTTCATTTTCGAAGCTTCATCTAGCCCATCAACAAATGTGTGTCCCAAGACCTCATTTGTCTGGCAATGGTGTGCACAGTCCCTAAGCAGCTTCTTATACCTTTCCCATGCCTGTCAAAGGGTTTCTCCTTCCCGTTGTTCAAATCCCAAAATCTGGCTTCTCAGTGACTTGGTCTTCTTGGTTGGAAAGAATTTGATCAGAAATTTTCTGGTCAGGTCATCCCATGTGTAAATACTGTTGGTAGGCTCCTTTTGCAACCACTCTTTTGCTTCCCCCAGTAGAGAAAAGGGAAACAATGTCAACCTCACATAATCTTTAGACACATTTGGATAATTATATGTATCTGTGATTTCCAAAAAGTTCTGAATATGTCTCTGTGGGTCTTCGTGCGACAGTCCCACATACTGCCCTGTGGATTGGATTAACTACACCATGTATTGTTTCAACTCAAAGTGCCCTATGATTTCAGGCTTGACAATCGCCTGGGTCATATTGGCAAGATTTGGTCTTGCAGCTTCAATTACTGCTCTTTCTGCGTTCCCTGCCATCTCAATTGGCTGTGGTTGAACAACAATGTCCAACTCTCTGTTAATTCTTGTCCTGGCTTCTATCTCCCTCCTTACTCTGTGTAGTGTTCGTTCAATTTCTGGATCAAAAGAAGAAGGTAGTTTGCGCTTCTACTTCTCCGCATTCAATAGAAGGACCTGTGTGTGCAAACAACGTAAGCCGATTAGTGAAACTTGAATAAATAACAAATATAAGCTGAAGTTGGTAAAGTAGAAGATTTTTAAGTCCCCGGCAACGACGCCAAAAACTTCTAACGCACACGCAAGTATACGCGGCCGACAAGTAAATATAGGATTATGAGTCCAGGTTGTCATACCCACAGGGACTTAAATTAACTACTTTCTAACGAACTAATACTGTTATTTAAACAAGCAAAATCCGAATTCAAGAGATGGATTATTCTAAACTATAATTCTAATTTCTATCTACTAATTGCAAGGAACAAATTACGTGTTATGTAATCAATAAAACAGATATTCCAGGGTTGTGATTATTTTTCCAATCCTATTGTGTTTTAATTGACTTCCCATTCATATAATTCATGTATGGTTGCTAATTAATCGATAAACATACTCATAGCCTTCTTCCGAAGTACTATTCGCCTATTCTTAATAAGATTAACACCTATATTCCTATGGAATTAATCTATTAAGAATGCAATAAAAACACGATATTCAATTAAGCATGGTGATTAAGTATATTCCTATCCTAACCACGAATCCGCCCCCCCTTAAAAGGTTAAGAACATGCTTTCTCCAATTCTTTTCTAATCTAAGCGTAGCTTTCCCAAACATAGCATAGATAATTGATAGAACTCAATTGATGGCCAAAACAATTAAGCAATTAGGCATAAAATTGAAGAAACAACCATATGATTATGAATTATAAACAAGGAATTGTCAATTTCGAATCACAATATTCATGGATAATCACAACCCCTGAACAAGGGGTGATTAGCCACTCATGTTCATAATAATCAAAAGATAAAGTATGGAAAAACTAATAAAAATACTAGACAGAGATGAAAACTGATGATTGATTGCTCCTGTGCGATGTTCCGTCGCGTTCTAGACTCCAAAATCATGTTCTTCTCCTTCCTATTGGGTTTGGAGGTATTTATATAGGAGTTGGGAAGGGTTGGGGTCAAATTAGTGGACTCCTAGACGGACTAGGATGAATTCCCGAAGTCGGCGCCCGGCGCCTCCAGGGCGCTGCATCCAATGACTTTTCTCCTAGGTTCTGCCTCCAGCGCCACAGGTGGCGCCAGGCGCTGCCTGTGGCGCCCGATGCCTCTTGGTCCGCTTTCGTCTCGTTTCTTGCCCGTTTCGCCCCCAATTGCTCCCGACTCATTTCTACACATAAAAACACATTACATTAACATGAATCGAAGCAATTAATATCCCAATTTCATAAAACAAGAGCCAAATATAAGGTGATTTACATAGAATTATATATCTTTTACGCCAAACATCACCCTACATATTTTGTCGAAGATCTAACTACACTTCTATGATGGTTACTTTGCCTGTGATGAACCTTGAGAACTAATGCCATCAGACGATAGATATTACAGCAAAGATTCCATGTTTCTTAAAGTTAAATCCTAATAGAACCATCTTTTAATTTTTTTTAGGCTATTTTGAAACCTCAAAGGAGATATGAGAGTGTTTTTGGTGAGTTATGGTGGGTGGTACTCCTGGAAAGAAAGAGAAAGAGCCTTACTGCCTTTATATATGTATACTAAGCATTGGAAATCCCACCGCTTCATATGTAAAAAGGGTCGCCCCGCATTAGCTGTCAATCCCGACGGGACAGCTGGCAAAATCTGGTGGCATGCCATTGCCTCTTCTGCCCGGTAACGCATCGCCATCTAATTGGTTATACTTAAATCTCATAGATCCTCCATTCTTCATATTTGGGGTGTAACAACATATTACAACCAAACTTCACACACATGTTCCATTCTATCAAATACACCTATCTAAAGTCCCAAAATACCGACCGGATCCCGATAATATCAAAGTCAACTATGGTCAAATCTATATATTCTCCAATTCTTCAAATTGCCAACTTTCGACAAGTAGAGTCAAAATCTTCTAAGAACATACAAAATCAAATTTGAATATATGCCAATGTCCAAAATCACCATGTAGACGACGTATTGGAACCATCAAATCTCGATTCCAAGATTATTTACTTAAAAGTTAAACCTTCGTCAACTATTACAACTTAAGCTTCTAGAAATAGAACTAAGTGTTCTAATTCACTCCTAAACCTTCTCGAAACCAAACCAACCATCCCCCCAAGACATAAAACATCAAATAAACATACGAAAAGCATCAAATAGGGGAGAGACTCTAATACTCAAAGCGATTGGCCGAATAGTTAGATTCTCTCCCTCTTAGACACACATTCGTCCTTGAATGAGTTTAGAATCATACTAGAAGGCTAAAAAGATGAGGATATTTGCTTCTCATGACACGCTCACTCTCCCAAGTCGCTTCCTTGACTAGTTGACCTCTCCAATGAACCTTTACCAATGTGATCTCTTTCTACATCAACTTCCACACCAACCTATCTAAATTGGTCACTGGCTCTTCTTCATGAGACAGATTCCATCCAACTGCACTAAACTGAAATCTAATACATGTGACTTGTCATTATTATACTTCTAAAGCATGAAAACATGAAATATCGGATGAACTCCCGGCAAACTGGGTGGCAAAGCAAGCCTTTAAGCCATCTCACCAACTCTCTCAAAGACCTCAAATGGGCCAATATATCGAGGGCTCCATTTTCCCTTCTTCCCAAATCTCTTTCACGCCCTTCATAGGTGAAACTCTATGAAGGACATTTTCACCTTCTATGAAACTAACATCACGAACCTTCCTACCACCATAACTTTTCTGCCTAGATTGTGTTGTACATAGCCGCTCCTAAATCAACTTTGCCTTCTTCATAGCATCATAAACTAAATTTGTACCCAACAAACTAGTCTCACTAGGCTCAAAATAACCAAAAAGAGAACGACATTGTCTCCTATAAAAAACTTCATATTGAGCCATCTAGATACTAGACTGATAGTTGTAATTGTATCAACTCCTTCAATAGTGGAAACTGATCCTAATTGCCCTAAAATCAATAACACAGGCTCTCAAGATATCCTCAAGGATCTGAATAGTCTGTGCCACTGCCCGTCTATCTATTGGTAAAATGGAATGCTAAGCTCCACTTATATGCCCAACCCTCATTGAACAGCTCTCCAGAAGTGCGATGTGTATTGAGTACCCCAATTTGAATTGAGAGAAACATGCACACCATGCAAATGGTCAATATCTGTGATGTAGATCTAAACCAACTTGTCTAAAGTGTAAGAAATCATGACCATAATGAAATACCCAAACTTGGTGAATCTATCCACAATGACACAAATAGGATCAAACCCCTCAAGGTACGTGGCACTCCTGCCAAAAAGTCCATAATAATGTGCTCCCACTTTCACTCTGGTATAACCAATATCTAAGTCAAACCACTTGACTTCTGATGTTCATACTTGATAACATCACTAGACATCACGTGGCCTAAGAACGCAATCCTTTCCAACCAGAACTCACACTTGGAAAACATAGCATATAACGTCCTTTCTCTCATAATCTGGAGAACAATCCTCATATGTTGCTTGTGTTCCTTGACACTACGGGAATATACCAAGATGTCGTCAATCAACACGTTGATAAAAGAATCCAAGTATGGCTAAAACACACTATTCATCAAATGCATAAAAGCTGCTAGTGCATTAGTCAAACTAAAGGAGTCTTGTCACCAAAAACTCATAATGTCCATAACAAGTCTTGAAAGCCATCTTAGGGATATCTGAGGCCCTAATCTTCAACTAATGATAAACCAACCTCAAATCAAACTTTGAGAATGCCCTGGCACCTTGAAGCTGATCAAACAAATCATCAATACGAGGCAATGGATACTTGTTCTTGATAGTGACCTTGTTCAACTGCATTTAATCAATGGACATCCTTATAGAACCATCTTTCTACTTCACAAATAACACTGGCGCAATCCAAGAGGAAATGCTGGTTCTAATGAATCCCTTATCCAACAACCCTACAACTAAACATTCAGCTCTTTCAACTTAATTGGAGCCATACGGTATGGGGAATAAATATGGGCTAAGTGCACGACACCAAATCAATACCAAAATTAATATCCCTATCGGGTGGCATGTCCGGTAGGTCTGTAGGACATATATTTGAAAACTCTCTCACTAATAGAAATGAATCACCAGTAAGGGTCTCAGTACTAGTATCCCTAACAAAAGCCAGATATGCCAAATGCCCCTTCTCAACCATCCACCGAGTCTTCAGAGAACCCCTCCATTCCAACCTTGGTAACTTGGCATAACTAACATCACAGTCTTAGTGTGATAAACATCAATAGCATGATACGAAGATAGTCAATCCATACCAAAAATCACATCAAAATATGCCATATTCAACAACAAACGATCATCCGTAGTCTCATAACCCCTAATAGTAACCAAACAAGACCGACTATAATAGCATCACCCACATGTGTAGATACATGAACAGAGATATCAAGAGAACCATGAGGCATATCCAGATAACGAGCAAAATACGATAGCACATATGAATAAGTAGACCCCAGATCAAACAACATAGAAACATCTCTATGACAGATAGAAACCATAGATAGGATCATAATATTGAGGCCATTGCCTCAGGTCTACCAAGAAAAACAAAGCAACGGGCCTACCTACCACTACTTCGAAGCTCCACCAACCTGACCCCCTCCTCTAGGGTGACCTCTCACTGTATATCCTCCCCCTCTTGATGACTGGACAAGGGGTGATACAACTAGTGAGGAAACCACTGACTAAGAACTCTACGGATATGTTCCTATACCAAGCATGGGGCAATACTTCCTCACATGGCTGAACTCTCCACACTCATAACAACCCTTAGCCGACTAAGGCTGCTAAACTTGAATCTTCCCTTGATGACCGAGTACCCAGTGGAGAAACCCTGAACAGACGAAGTATAGTACGCACTAACTAGAAGAGCACTAAAAGATTATGAAACTAGAGTTCTGAAAGATGGATGAGCCACGACACCACGGGCTGCATATTGTGTAGAATAAGCTGACCTACCATGATAGCCTCTACAAAACTGACCCCTACCTCCAGATGAGGTACCACTGAAAATGACGAGGCCTCTTATCCTTCGTCATAACCTCTCTCCCCTAAATGCGAATATGCTCGATCATCCAAGTTATCTTTCATGATTTAAAATCCCACCTTAGGTCGTGATGGCACCTAGTCATACTTGCTAAGAAAGCCAACTTACAATCACAAATAATAATCCAGATTTCTTTGAATAATAGAGCCATACCATAGCCAAAGACAGGAATAATCTCAAACAGTAAAATATCTGATACAGTGAAACCATAGCCCAAACACGGCCAAAATGGTACAACCCCCAAGAATGGCACCAAAATTAAAGTAGCTAAAGGAAACATTGAAGGATTTGTTATAGAAGGGTTTCATCCAGCCGAGGGTGTCTCGTTGGGGCGCACTGGTCCTCTTTGTAAGGAAGAAGGATTGGTCACTGAGAATGTGTATTGATTATCGGTAGCTCAACAAGGTCAAAATCAAGAATAAGTACCCGTTGCCAAGGATAGATTACTTGTTTGACCAATTGTAGGGTGTCAAGTACTTCTCCAAAACTGATTTAAGATCCGAGTATTTCCAATTGAAGATCAGGGAGCTGGATATTCCTAAAACATATTTAAAGACCCGATATGGGCACTTCGGATTCTTGGTAATGTCATTTGGGTTAACAAAATGCCTTGGCAGCTTTCATGGATATTATGAATCGATTCTTCAAGACTTTTCTTGACTCTTTTGTGATAATGTTCATTGACGATATTCTTGTATACTCAAGAAGTCGAAGGGACCATACCGATCATCTTAGGGTAGTTCTGCAGACTTTATATCAGCACAAGTTGTATGCAAAGTTTTCGAAGTGTGAATTTTGGCTTGAATCTGTCACATTCTTAGGTCATGTCGTCTCCAGAGAAGGAATTAAGGTTGATCTGCAGAAGATGAGCTTGTGAAGAATTGGCCAAGGCCTACAACTCCAACAGAGATTCACGATTTCTTGGGCATAGCTGGGTATTACAGAAACTTTGTGGAGGGGTTCTCTACTCCTTCCTCTCTGTTAACTAAATTGATGTAGGAGGCAGTTAAGTTCCAATTGTCAGATGCTCGTGAAAAGAGCTTCCAAGAGTTGAAACAAGATTGACTACAGCACCGGTGTTGACCTTACCAGAGGGTACAGATGGGTTTGTAGTATATTGTGATGCTTCAAGAATCGGACAAGGTGTTTTTTGATGCAACATGGCGAGGTGATCGCTTATGCTTCTAGGCAACTCAATAATCATGAAAAAAACTATCCAACACATGCCTTAGAGCTCGCGGCGATGGTTTTCGCATTGAAGATTTGGCGTCATTAATTGTATGGGAAGCAGAAGGAATTGAATCTAAGGTAGAGAAGATGGCTTGAGTTACTCAAGGACTACGACATTGATATTCTCTATCATTCAGGAAAGGCTAATGTGTTGAAAAATGCAATTAGCCGGAAATCTATGGGTAGTTTGGCTCACTTGGAGGCATATCAAAGATCTTTGGCCAAGGAGGTTCATCAAATGGTTAGTTTGGGAGTTTTCCTTGCGGACTCTAGTGAAGGAGGGGTACTTGTGCAAAATAGGGCTCAATCATCGCTTGTTGTGGAAGTCAAGGGGAAGCAATACGACGATCCTTTGTTGGTACAATTGAAGGAGGGGATTCATAATTATAAGACTATGGATTTTTCACTTGGCATGGATTATGGTACACTAAGGTACCAAGAGCGATTATGTGTTCCTAATGTAGATGGTCTCCGGGAAAGAATCATGACCGAGGCTCACACTTCTAGGTATTTCGTGCACCCAGGCTCTACGAAGATGTACCATGATCTTAACAAAGTATACTGGTGGAATGATATGAAGAGGAATGTACCGGACTTTGTGGCAAGAATTTCAAATTGTCAACAAGTGAAGGCCGAACATCAGAGGCCCGGTGAGTTGGCACAAAACATAGAAATTCCGATGTGGAAATGGGAGATGGTCAATATGCATTTTGTTGTAGCACTACCTTGCACTCCTCGAAAGTTTGACTCGATTTGGGTGATGGTGGATTGACTCACAAAATCAGCACACTTCTTACCTGTTAAGCTACCGACACGGTGGAGCAGTATGCTCGGTTGTATATCAAGGAAATAATTAGTTTGCATGGCACTCCAATTTCTATTATCTCCGATCGAGGGGCACAATTCACAACTAATATTCGGAAGATATTTCAGCAAGATTTGGGTACCCAGATTAATCTAAGTACAACTTTTCATCCACAGACTGATGGGCAAGCAGAGCGGACCATTCAGACGCTTGAGGATATGTTGTGCGCTTGTGCTCTAGACTTCAAGAGTAGCTGGGATGATCATTTGCCACTCATAGAATTTGCCTACCACACCAGTTATCATGCTAGCATTCATATGGCGCCGTTCGAGGCTCTATACGGAAAGAGATGTAGATCTCTATTTGGGTGGTTCGATATTGGGGAAGCGGAGGTAATAGGGCCAGACCTTTTGCATCAGGCTATGAAGAAGGTTATGATCATTAAAGAACTATTGAAAACTACCCAGAGTTGTCAGAAGTCCTATTTAGATGTACATTTTAGGGATTTAGAGTTCCAAGAGGATGATTTGGTATTCTTGAAGGTTTCCTCCATGAAGGGTGTAATGCGGTTTGGTAAGAAAGGAAAATTAGGTCCGAGGTATGCCAGACCGTACAGGATCATTCATAGGATTGGTCAGGTGGCTTAAAGGCTAGAACGATCTCTAGAGATATCTTTACTGCACTCAGTGTTTCATGTATCCCTGTTGAAGAAGGTGGTTAGAGATCCGTCACTTATTATTCTGGTTGATATAATAGAGGTTAATGAGGAATTGACTTATGTAGAGATTCCAATTGTCATTCTTGATAGGCATGTCCGAAAGCTGAGAAATAAAGAGATTGCCTCCGTGAATGTTTTATGGCGAAACCAACAGGTCGAAGAGACCACCTGGGAAGCCGAGGAAGAGAGAAAAGTATTCTCATTTGTTTGAATAGCTATGTAGTTGTCTCCATGATGTTAAAAGCTAACTTTCTACAAATTATGTTTCCCATGTATAGTTTATGTTAAGGATACTCCATCTTGCTAATGTAAAGTTTATGGCATTGTAGCCGGTGTTGTTTCCAGTTTGTTTTACATCGTTGTGTTATGGTTATGCTATTAGGACTGGTTTTGGGATTCTCTGGCAAGGGGATAGGCCCAATTACAGGGGAAACTCCGGCAAAATGTTTGGAAATTTAGGGAGTTAGTCAAAATTTGGAACTGCTGGAGTGTGAAGTAAAAGTTGGGTCACATTAGATGCCAATGGCTAATCTTGACCCTCATTCAAGGACAAATGATCCTAAGAGGAGGGAGGATGTAAGACCCCGTAAACATTTTACCTAAAATCCGGGTTTTCGTGATGCCGAGGTAGGCTAATGTATTTGAGGGTTGTAGAGCTCGCCGCAGTACGGACCTTTTGGGTTGAGCAGAGCGTTGGGGAGTTGAAGATAAATTATTGCAGAACGGGGTGTTTTTGTAGTCCGTTATGTGACCGCAAAACTGATTTGCGGACCGCAGATTTAGCTTAGAGTAAAGCAGAGAAATGGGCCAATTTTAGAGGTTGTTTTGCGGTCAACTATGCAATCGCATATTCGTGTTGCGGGCTGTACATCCGTCGCAGAACCAGCATGAAGATTTCCGAAGGGAGATTCTACGGTCCATTCTGCGGCCACAGACCTGGCCGCAGACTGGAAGGCTAGCTCAGTTTTTGGGACCGTTTCTGTGGTCCATTTTGCGAGCCGCAGACCTGATCTGTAGTGCACTCTGCTACAGCAGAGTTGAGTTCGGAGGGATCATTTCTGGTTTTAAAACCCGATCCTATTTTATAAAACAACCTTAGGGGTCATTTTAGAAGATTCAAACTCATATTTTAGAGAGAGGAAAGAGGTTTAGATTGAGAAGAAGAATTCTTAAGCTATTTGTTCATCAATCTTTGCTCAAGTATGGAAGAATTCACAAGGATAACTCACAAGGCCTTCATCCAAGAGGTAAGATTCTAGCCCTAGACTTCAATTTCGAAATTTGGATTGGGAATACGTAATGGGTAACAAGGTTTTGTTAATAAGAGTTATTATTTATGCATGCATATACTAATAGAGATGGTAGGGAGGTTTTGGAGTATTTATGGGTGGCCTATTGAGTGGGGACTGATTGTAGGGTAAAGGAATCCACCATAGGAGGACCTCGAAACCTTAATGCACATCTAGTGCTTGTTAAAATGCTCAAGCGAGCTGAAACCCTGAGTATCTTCCTAATTATGTTTCAAATTTCTCATGTTTCTAATAGATTGAGGTCAATAGGATTTCCGGAACACTGTAGTAATTTAAGGGAGCTCAAACGAGGTATGTTGGCTAAACTCCTCTTGTAGAATCGATTTCCATGATGTCCTCATAAGTTGAAATTATGATTGGATCAATTTCTTATTTCTCATGTTCCGCGTCCTCCCTAATAGATTTGGTTATTCTAAAATAAGTATTGTGTTGGAAGTTGAATATACTCAAAATGTGTTCCAAATGTTCCTATCACATCATGATTTCCTCCAAGAATGTAATCTAGCATGATCAATGTACAAAAGGTATTGTGATTTAAAATCATGTTTCAATTGCAAGTTGGTATGCCTATTTGTGGAAGAGAAACTCAATGTGCTTAAGACTCATGTTTGCTCATATGTGTGCTGAAAGTATTGATTTGCTCTTATTGATGATATTCATGGTAACGCTTGAAAGTTATAGGGGTGAGTATGAAATATGAAATACGACCGACATGTCAAGAGTGATATTACAATTATGGCCACTAGTGCCAATGAAATGGAAAGACGTGTGAAAGATTATGAAATGAGTTGTAAATCCTTTATAATAAGTGCTTCGGGAGTATTGTTTAGTCGAGAAAGGGTAGATCGAAATAACCTAACCTGAAACTACACGTTCCGGTGTAGGAGTGACTTAGGGGTAAATCCCCGTGTTGATGTGATAAGATTGTTTCTCCTTATATGAGATGAGATTGATTTGTTGAGATGTTTCCCCTTAAATGGGATGATATTATTGCTAGCGAGATGTGATGTAATGTCGACCCACACGGAATTGTGGCGAGACGGCTTAGCCGATCGGGTTGAGATCGGACACCATGTCGCGCACATGATGGTGTTATTAGTGGATGACTCGGAGTGAGATGGCTTAGCCGATCGGGCTGAGATCGGACCTCGTGCTAAAAGCACGATAGTATATCGGTACTAAAGATCTCCCAACTTAAAAATATTGAAACTTACTCGAAATTTACTTTTCTCCTATCTTGACACCTTGATACTGTTTAAGGCTCTTATTGATTTTATGTTTCCTTCTCCTTTCACTGTTACTCGTTCTATTGAGAGGGTGTTTAGTTTTACATACAATAATATTCCATATGTACTAAAGTCCCCTCTGTCAGGGGCGCTGCATCTTTAATGGATGCATGTGGTTCCATAGCAGGCGGTATTGATCAGTGATAGCAGCACACCCTCTCCTCAACTGACTTGGTGAGCCCCATTTCATTTGGGGGTCTTGTATCTCTTGTCATCTATGTATATTGTTGTGAGGTATAGCTAGAGGCTTGTTGCCAGCACCATCATGCTACTATTTTGCATCTATTAGAGGCTCCGTATGCATCGCGTGGGTGGTCCCTTTGTCTTGGGAAGTCAAATTAGAAATATTGTATTGGTATCATATGTTTCAACCTCTAAACTATGAATAATATTTTGGGAATTCTTTAATGAAGTGCTAACGGTAATAAAATTTGGAATATTTATGTAACCTTCTCATTGTCTAATTAATGAAATCTATCTTCTGTTTGTTCATGGGTAAGTTTGGGCAGAAGGCATTGTACAGGCTTGCTTGGCCGGGTTATCTCGCTTGAGCGTCGGTTGCGCTCTCCGAGGCCAGGATGTGACACGCCCTGAGTCTCGGATGCGACCTCTAAGCTCAAGAGTGGCTCTACTAGCACCCACTTGAGGATCTGCAGAAAAAGATAAGCAGAAGCGTAGTATGAGTATACCACAATAGGTACTCAGTAAGTATCAGGTTCAACCTCGAAGAAATAGTGGGAAGGCTAGGTGCATCAAAATACTTGCAACAAAACAATAAATAACAAGACTAGATTTGATTTAGCAAAATAATCTCATAAATAACAAGTAACAAAGACATCAATAATTGAAGAGTATAGAGCATGCTTTTCAAGTACAAGAGATAATCATAATGCTGCTCAGATATAGTATTGAAAGAAAGCATGCTCAATCAATGGAGTCGAGGCTCCCAGCTAGCATATAGAGATGTCATGCAACAAGTAGCCACTAAATGAATACTTCTGATAGAGTCAAAGATACCTATGCATGCTCAAACCGGTACAAGATGCATGTACTACAATACATAATCTATGTATCACCATAACCCGATACAAAATCCCTGCATCGACCCAATACACAATCCATGTATCGACCACACTCACAGGGCCCAAAGTAACATGGGAAATCACCTGTCTCCGGAGGGACGGATACTAATCCAAACGCAAAGAGGAGCTTAATAGCTCAATCATAATAAAATATTTGTTCATCATGTCATGTGTTCCATTACATTTCATCCACACGATCTTACCTTGCGTGCCACAATCCTAGTCCAAAACAAGTATCCAATATGATATGTATGCATATATCCAAGAATAATAGATAAAAAGTTGCAAGATGACCTAATAATAATCATACGGATATGTGCTTATTGAATTTCTATATGACTACGGATGATTCAAGCAATTCAACATATCAGGAATAAACTCCCATGCCTTCATAAATATCATAAACCTAGGCATGGTCTCTAACATGTATAAGTGAGTAACGTAGACATATAAGCCAAACAAATCATGAATCAAGATGAGCCATAATCAAAACAAAGCATAAAGTAACTCAAATCTACCTCGGACACAATATAAACTTGGTAAGAGCATATTTACTCGCCACCCCGCATATACACCACCCCTAATACCTTAAAAACATAGCAATCAAGTCAAATCCAAGGGGTTTCCCTCTTAACTAGGTTAGCCATAAATCTACCTCGAAACAGCTCAAATCTAGTTAAATACAACTCAATAACGTCAAACAGAGCCATACAAATCAATCCCAAACAATAAAGTTCGAATCTTTAATCAAATAGACAAAATCAACCAAAAGGTTTACCCCAGCCCGCTTTCTGGAACCTGACCAAACTCACAAATCCCGAATACCCATTCGAATACAAGTCCAAATATCCAAGTTCCATCTAAAACGGACTCCAAATCGGAGTTCAAATCTCAATTATTCACTTTCCAAAATTGTAGTAAAAAACTTCCAAAACTCTATTTAAAATCCAAGCTTTTAGGCATAGAAATTCATGAAAAAACATGATATAAAGTCAAATCTATGTGAAAATTACTTGCCTATAATGATCTAGTGAATTTTCTCTTCAAATCTTCCACTCTCGAAGTCTAGGACTCAAAACATGAAAAAGTGGGTAAAAATCTCGAAATCACAACTTAAATTTTCTACCCAGTGATGTTCATTGTGATCGCGAAAGTTAAAAATCCACCCAGCCGCTGCTCTTCTTTGCAAACACGAAGACCCCCTCACGAGTATGATGCTGCCCAGCTAAGCTCATGCGAACGCAGTCCCTCACCCGCAAAGTGAATGTATTCCACTTGCCTGACACCAAGCTTCCTTGAACGTGGCCTTGTACGTGAACGCAAAGCACCAGACCTGAGCCATATGTGAACGCGATCCCACTCCCGCAAACAAGAAGGGTAAATCTTCGCCTGCCAACTCCTCTACTCCACGATTTCGAGCCTCGCACCTCTATCACGAAGAAGTAACCTGCACCAGAAGACCAATAGTCCAAATATAAGGGGAAATGGTCCCAAAACACCACGAATCATATCGAGCCCCTGAGACCCCGTCCAATCATGCCGAAAGGTTCCAATTCCTAATCCAAACATGTCCAAGGGCTTAAGACATAGCGAATAACATCAACATAGAGAATCGATGATCAAAACCAGTCTCTTAAGTTCATGAACTTCCAACTTGCAACCAAGCGTCCGATTCAAGCCTAACCAATCCGGATTCCAACAAAACTTTGCACACAAGTTTCAAATGATATAACGAACCTATACCATGTTCTGAAACAATAATCTGACTCTGATATCATCAAAGTTACCCTTGGTAAAACCTATGAACTCTCCAATCCAACAAATTGCCAACTTTCGGGAAATAGAGCCAAAATATCCTAGGAACCCCCAAATCCAAATCCAAATCCAAATATACACCTTCTAAAATCACCATACAAGCTTATTGGAACTATCAAAATACCAATCTAAGTTCATTTACACAAAAGTCAAATCTTAGTTAACTCTTACAACTTAAGCTTCCAAAAATGACATTAAGTGTTCCAATTCACTCTCTAACCTTCCTAAAGCCAAACCTAACAACCCCGCAAGTAATAAAACATTAAACAAACATACGGGAAGCATCAAATAGGGGAACATGGCTCAAATATACAAAACGACCAGTCGGATCGTTACACTATCTCTACGGCCTGATGGAAAGTAATCCCAATCTTTGACTCTCGAGCCATAACAACCCTGATGTGATAAGTCAAACAATTAATAAACTGCCTTACCTTCTCTACCTCGGTGGGGATCAAGAAAGCAACTTGACAACACAACTCTATGAGCCTCATATCGTACTCGATTACTAATATATGATCCTATTGAAGATGCTCAAACTGGCCTCTCAACTCATCCCTCATGGCTAGTGGCATGTCTCTCTGAAGGAACAAATGCAAAAACTGAGTCCAAATAAGATGAGATGATTTGTTGGCCTGCCTAGCTCATATGTATACCACCATCTCCTAGCAGCCCCTCTTAGCTGAAAATGTAATGAAGTCCACCCCATTGAAATCTACCAAACCCAAATTCCAAAGCATTTGATGCCATCTGTCTAGAAAATCCCGTTTATGTAGGCTCTAAAACCTTTCCATCCTTTTCTACTCCTCAGCAGACTTAGCATGCATAACCACCAGTCTAACTGCTATAATGGGCTAATCGCCACCAACTGGCAATACTCCTAATATCTGAAACATTGTCGTTGCCTGCTCCAAAGTACGAGCAGCAAGGATCTGAGCTCCCCATCTAGCTTGAGATGTAGGTGGGGCCGCTGGAACCATTTTAGCCTACGTCAAGGCATGTATGAAACTGACCATCTTGGACATAGTCTCTAAGAATACGAGTGCAACAACAAGACCCTCTAGATATTGAGTGGGTACTAGAGCCTCAACATGTTCATCCATGATCTGATCCTCCACCAGATCCGTAGGTGGGTCCGCTGAAACTACCCTGGCATGGCCACGGGCTCCGGTAGTTAGTTCACCTGTAGTTGTGATTGTGCAGCCCCTGGTAGGAGCCTTGGCCCTTCCTCACCCAGCTACAGTCGATGGTAGTACCTCTCACTCACCAGCTGCTATTAAAGCGCGCAATCTCACCATTCATGAGAGAGTAGAAGAGAAATATTTAGACTTAGACATAATCTATGCACGATGAGGAATCAAAAAAGGGAAATTTCCTATGCCCTATAGCCTATCACAGATAGATACTGACGTCTCTTTATCGATACACAAGACTCTACTAGACCTGCTTGTGACTTGTGAGACCCTTAGAACCCAGAGCTCTGATACCAAATTGTCATGATCTAAAATCCCGTCAAAAGGCTGTAACGGTGCCTAACCCACTTTCTAGGCAAGACAACACTCAACAACAATTACAAAAGAATGTTATTAAGTCTTTAACAGTGCCATAATGTATATAATAGCACAGAATAAGTCTCAAAACAATTTCATAGATACACAAGTATAAGACAGGGTTTAAACATGACCATGACTGTCTAACAAATTCCAAAACCCAGTGTCACATCATCATGAGCATCTAGCAAGAGTAAATAGTCTCAACTGAGCAACAACATATGTTTGGAAATGGAATAAACAAACAGAGATAGATAAATAGGGAAGGGGAACTCCATGTGTTGCTGATCGAATCAAGTAAATCAGCTCATCACGATGTCTCCAAATAAACTCCAACTCAACTAGATGCATACCACTAGTATCTGCCTCAGAACATGCACAAAAATGTGCAAACATTTAGTATGAGTACAAAACCACGGTACTCAATAAGTGCCAAGACTAGACTCGAAGAAGTAGCGACGAGGGATCGATATTTGCACTTACTAATAGTCCAATAATCAGGTGAAAGCATAAATTAGATACGAAATAAGGCATGATATCATCACTAGGACGAAAGCTAGAAATACCGTACATATGGAATTTAGACATGCTTTATAGATAAAGAGATCAAATGAGATATCAAATACTTCAATCCTCACATTTAGACATGGTGTAAATCAACAAAAATCTATATAAAAGCCATTGCATGAGTTTCAGATATATAATATGCATGCTCAACATCCCTCTCAAGACCTCACATCACAATTCCATGTGTCTGACACAGGCCACGTGTCCAAACCAAGCACCAAATCTGAGTGCCTAAGCTCACAGGGCCCAAAGTAACATGGGTAATCACCTGACTTTGGAAGGACGGATCCATATCCAAGCGTTGATCATTTTACAATCAATAATCAATATCCGCTCATAGAGTCCTTAATGCCAAAATCCTCAACTTTCCTTAATATCCACTCACCAAACTCATGCATATGTGTATGAAATAATATAATTAAGAAGCGCCAGGATATAACAATAGAGATGAGAATAAAAGCTCACGTGACTAAAAGATGAAATGGATAATTAGGTGATTCAATCTATCATTACAATATTATGAGCAATTTTGACTTATAAAAGTCGAATCATAATAGTTAACATGAGTAAATTAAGACATGTAACCACTAAATCATGAAGCATTAAGAAAGTGCATGACTACGGCTCAATAAGAAGCTCGACATGGAAAAATAATCTTTTATGCCCAATTTAAAAAGTCCCAACCTTAAGCATGCTTCTAAATCATAATTATGAGTCATCATGTAATCTAGAATCAATGAAACATGGATAATAGATTCATGTTGTCCAAACAAGGCATATAATAAACCTAACTCTATCTAGATATGGTCAAAACCTACCTACGCATATATAATCATCACCTCACATATATGTGGCACCTAAATCAAGCAACAAGTAGCAAATAGATAACCTATGGGGAGAATTTTCTCTTAAAAAGGTAGACAAGAGACTTGTGTCTTCCTGACTAGCTTTAATCAACAACAACCGCCTTATTCTTTAAATTAAACTCCAAACTACTCGAATCTAGTCAATATTACTCAATAACGTCAAATAAAGCTATAGGAATCATTCCAAACAATAAAGCTTCAATCTTTAATCAAATCTAAAAAGTCAGAAAAAGTCAACCTATGCCCACATGGTCATACCCCGACTCTATGGGTAGATTGCGACTACTCATAATCCCATGAGTCTAAATATTTGATTAAATTCCAAAACCGATTCCAAATTGGTACTCAAATACCCAAATTATATTCCAAATTGGTACTCAAATACCCAAATTATATTCCAAATTGGTACTCAAATACCCAAATTATACTCTCATAGGTAGTAGGAAAAACCACAAATTTCACTATAAAATTCTAGGTTTAAGTATAAGAATCAATGAGGAATCAAGGTATATAATAAAATCCAAGAAGAAATTACTTACACCCAAAATTGTATTGAAGATCTCATCCAAAATCGCTTCTTTCCGAGCTCCAAAACTCAAAAATAATAAAAATGACACAAAAGTAGAAATATTTCCTCCTACCAGGCATTCTCGCATCTGTGGAGACTTAGCTGTAAGGGAGAACTCACTTATGCAACAAAAATAGAACTTGTGCGCATCTCCGACCAAAGGACTAAAATTGCATCTGCGACTAGAGTTCAGCAAATGTGGACTCGTAGGTGCAACCTTCATCTTGTATCTATGCCCTCCACCGATTTGACCAAACCTCGTATCTGTGACCCATCTACTGTAGATGCGGAATCGCGGATGAATCAAAATTCTTCGCAGGTGCGACCATCCCCATCCCAACCTCCTATCACACCCATGCACAATGTATCGCAGGTGCGACCAGCGCACCTGCACACCAACCATCGCAGGTCCAGTGCATCAGCTACTAGCAAATTTTCAGCAACACCAAAAATGGTACAAAACCATCTTGAAAGACACCCAAGCCCCTGGGCTCCGATCCAATCATACCAACTAGTCTGAATACCTTATCCAAACTTATTCGAAGGCTTGACAAACAAAAAACAACAATAAAAACTGTCACACCCCAACCTTGGGAGGTGCAACCGATACACGATGCCTGAAGGCCCATACGAACCAAGGTTTGTTCTTACACACTTTTTATTCATAAAACTAGGCGATTGAGGCCTCCATGTAATAGCACCAGAATTAACATGTGAATAACTAATTAGCAGAGGAAATATTGGCTTTTATACATTAACATCACTGTCACTAGCAGAGCCATACCCAGCCATTACATGCAATCAAACACTAACACTATTCTACAAGCCTCTAAGAGTACCAAAAGATGATACATATATTTACACAACTTGGTCGGGACAGGGTTCCACCGTACCCAATATGTTTATGACATCTGCATTAGTACTTATTGACTTATGAACAGCTACTCCAAAGGAGTGGAGAGCAACAACCATATCAGCTGGAGCAACACCCTACTGAGGAGGAATGTTACCGGGTCTATCTGCACCTATGGGCATGAACTCAGCGCCCAAAAGAGAAGGGCGTTAGTACTAAAAATGTACTGAGTATGTAAGGCTAAACATGCAAATCAGAGATATAACATAAGAGATATGAGTACATTATCCCATCCTGGACACCGAGCACAACCACCTGGGCGTGAACCAAACTATGGAGACTATGGACCATGAATCATAAATGTATGAAACTTTTATGAATCCAAGCCATTCGTTGGGAGCATGAATTAGTTTATACTATACATATTTACACATATCTTCAGCCCTTCCTTGGGGCATATTTTATCACTCCACACCCGGCCTCATAGAAGACTCGATCGTACCTGGCCACAAGAGGGATCGGTAACCTTACTTCACACATTATTGTACCCGGGCACAGGAGGGCTCGGTCGTACCCAACCACACAAGGTCTCGGTAATGTCTCACAACCAACTGTTCCATACCCAGCCTCATAGAGAGTTCGGTCGTACCTAGCCTCGGGAGGGCTCGGTTATATTCCTTATCATACCCAACTGATCTATGGTTAAATAGTATGTGTCGTACCCAGCTTTATATAGAGCGGCTCGGTAAGGTAAAATAGTCACATATACATATAAGTGAAATGGAGAATCAACTTCGAAATATATTGGGCTCAGACTTAGAACGAATCATACTTTTCGACCTCAGGATACCAACTGAAACTTTTTAGACTCCACAAGAAATGCTACCAGCGAGACAGTACAAGAACAAAGCAACATTATTGAAAGGAGCTTAGAACTACAAGACCGTACAATGCAGGATTTATTCAAAAGGAAGGAGAGACTTACAATAGCCCATGCCAAGAAGAAAGTTGCCTTACATACCTTGTGGAAGAACTAAACATGCTTATAATGGTTAACTTTGCCTCTAACGGATCTTCACAATTATCACCACAGATGACAGATGTTACAACAATGGATTCTCAATTTCTTTAGGCTAAATCTTGATAGAACCATCTTCTGAATCAATTTAAGCTATTTTGGAACTTCAAATGGGATGTGAGAAGATTTTCGATGAATTACAGTGAGTGACACTATTGGGAAAATGCAGGAGAGTGAGCCTTGCTACCTTTATATATAGGTACCAACCATAGGAATCTCCGCCGGGTCCATGTGCAAAATGGATCGCGTCGCTTTTGTTGTCGTGCCCGATGAGACAATTGGCAAAATCTGGTCGCATGTAGCTGCCTTCCCTGCCCGGTAACGCATCGCCATCTAATTGGATGCGCGTAAACATTACAGATTCTCCAACTTCACATATGGGGTGCAACATCATCCCCTCCCTTCGAAATATTCATCCTCGATTGTAGAATCACGACCCATTAGGATGGCCTTATTGTTATCTCCCATAGTGTGGAATAAATTGGGGTACCTAGATCTCATATATTCTTCTGATTTCCACATCATTTATTCCTTACCTTTGTTCCTCCAAAGTACCTTAACCGAAACCACATCATTAGGTCGTAGCTTCCAAACCTATCAGTCCAAAATAACCACCAAAACTTCTTCGTAGGATAGATCTTCTATGACTTGAACATCTTCAACATGGATGATACGTGATGCATCACTCAAACACTTGCGGATCATAGACACGTGGAACACCGAATGCACTTCCTCCAACTCCGGGGCAACTCAAGCTTATAAGCTACTTGGATGACCTTCTAAACAATTCTGTATGGCACAATTTACCGAGGGATGAGTTTTCCCTTTTTGCCAAATCTCATTAACCTTTCATTGGTGGCACTTTCAAGAACATCCAGTCTCCTACTTTGAATCCCAAATCTTATCGTGGGTTATCCGAGTAAGATTTTTTCCTGCTATTAGCGGTCAACAATCGGCATCGAATTGGATTCACCTTTTCCACCGCCTGTTGCACCAATTCTGGCCCTAATAACTTTGTTTTTCCCACTTTAGACCAGCCGACAAAAGATCTACACTTTCGTCCATATAGGACCTTATATGGTGCCATTTGAATACTAGCGTGGTAGCTATTGTTGTAAGCAAATTTGATGAGTGGTAGATGATCTTCCCAATTTCCCTTGAAATCTAAAACGCAAGCTCATAATATTTCTTTGAGCGTTTGAATAGGGCGCTCGGCCTGGCCATCTATTTGGGGATGAAATGTTATGCTAAGGTTGATCCTCATCCCCAATCCTTTTTGGAATGATCTTTAGAAGTTAGCCATAAACTGAGCACCTCAGTATGATATGATGGAAATGGAATCCCATGGAGTCAAACTAGTTCCTTAACATACAACTTAGCTATATTTAGCCAGGAAAGTAGTCTTTTCATGTAGGATATGAGTTGACTTGGTGAGTCGGTCCATGATGACCCATATTGAATCAAATCTTTGGCGTGCCGTGGTAACCCAATAACAAAATCCATATTGATTAATTTCCATTTCCAGGTTGGAATTTCTATGTTTTGCAACAACCCTCCCAGTTTCTAATGTTCAACCTTAACCTATTGGCAATTTTTACACTGAGCAATGTATCCTGCAATGTCCCTCTTCATGCCATTCCACTAGTATAGATGTCGAAGATCGTGATACATTTTGGTTGACCCTGGATAAACAAAATACCTGGACCAGTGAATCTCTGCCATGATCTGCTCTCGGAGTCCCCCGACATCAGGTACACATTGCCGGTCCTTGCATCTAAGGACCCACCTTCGGATAGCTCGAACACCTTTCTTTCGAAAGGGGATTCCTCTTTTTATTTTCACCAAGACTGGATCGTCAAATTGTTGTGCCTTTACTTCAGCTATTAATGAGGATTCGACAGTATTCTGAACTGTGGTTCCACCATTACCGGTATCAAGCAATCGTACACATAGGTTCGCCAACTGGTACAAGTCTTTAGTCATCTCTAACTTTTGTTCCTCTATGTGCCGCAAGCTGCCCATAGACTTCCAACTCAATGCATCAACCACAATGTTTGCTTTTCTATGGTGGTATAAAATATCTACATCATAGTCTTTTAACAATTCGAGCCACCTCTGTTGCCTCAAATTTAACTCTTTTTGCTTGAATATGTACTGCAAGTTTTATGATCGGTGAATATGTCAACATAAACCCCGTACAGATAGTGACACCATATCATTAGAGCAAAAATGACAGCTGCTAGCTCCAGATCATGGGTCGGATAATTTTGCTCATGTTTCCTCAACTGCCTTGAAGCATATATGCTGCCCAATCCCACTCTAGAGGCCTCACAATATATGACGTACCCCTCGGTCCCTCAAGTAAAGTTAACACCGACGCCAAGGTTAGCCTGTACTTTAACTCCTGGAAGATCTTCTCACAACCATCGGTCCACCGAAATTTAGTTGTCTTGTGCATCATCTTTGTAAATGGAGCAGCTATAGATGAGAAATTTTCCATAATTATTCTATAGTAACTGGCCAATCCCAAGAATCTGCGTACCTCGGTAGGAGTTGTGGGCCTTTGCCAGTTCTTAACTGCTTCAACCTTTTGACAATCAACATTGATACCTTTGCCGGATAATATGTGTCCAAGAAAGGCCACACAGTTTAACCAGAACTCGCACTTGGAAAACGTGAGATACTGGGGTGTGTGTAGAACCTTTTGCAAATGTCTGCATGCTCTACCTCCGATTGAGAGTATACCAAAATATCGTCAATGAACACGATCACAAAGATATCCAATAATGTCCTAAATAATAGATTCATCAGATCCATGAAAGTCGTTGGTTGTATTGGTTAGGATAAAGGACATAACAAGGAACTCATAATGGACATATTTGGTCCAAAAGACTGTCTTCAGAACATCTTCTTCCTTGATCTTCTATTGATGATACCCAGACATGAGATCGATCTTCGAGAAATACTTAGCACCAAGCAATTGATCAAACAAATCAGCGATCCTTGGAGGCGGATACTTGTTCTTGATGGTTACTTTATTGAGTTATTGGTAATCAATACACATCCTCAGTGAGCCATCTTTCTTTCGAACAAACAATACTAGGTCTCTCCACGAAGAAGTGATGGGTGGAATGAAGCCCTTATCAAGGAGGTCCCTCAACTGATCCTTTAGTTCCTTCAACTTTGTAGGATCCATTCCATACGGAGGAATAGATATCGGCTACGTATCAGGTGGCACATCAATAGCATACTCAATCTCCCTTTCTGGTGGGACACTTGAGAGCTCATCAGGGAACACATCGGGAAATTCACTAACGATCGGAACCGACTGAAGGGTGGGAGGCTTTGCTTCCACATCTTGCACCCGCACTAAATGATAGAAACATCCCATCATGAACATCCTTCGAGCCTTAAAGTAAGAAATAAACTTCGTCTTTGGCGCTACAACATCACCCTTCCATTCAAGAGTGGGCTCTCCAGGAAAGTTGTAACAAACAACCTTCTTCCAGCAATCCACCGTAGCATAACAAGAGGCTGGCCAATCCATGCCCATAATAACATCAAATTCTATCATCTCTAACTCATTCAAATTAGCCAAAGTATGGTGATCACGAATCATCACATCACTACCACGGATTAGCCTAGAAGCATGGACACTTTGAAGGGTTGACATAACAATTTTGGTACTTTACCACATTTACCAGCAACAAATGCAGTAATATACGACAGGGTAGAACATGGATCTATCAACACATACACATTAATAGAAGACACGGATAGTATACCTGTGACCACGTATAGTGAAGACTCCAAATTTTGACGACCTGACAACGCATAGATGCAATTCTACTATGGCCCACCAGTGCTGGACATGGCCATTCCACCTCTAGCTCTACCACTCCCCATCGACGGTCCTATACCTTGCTCACGAGGGTGTGTTTTCGATGAAGAAGCTGCTGCAGATCCTGCTGGAGGTCCCATTCTACCCATATTTCTCACTAGGCAAAAGATCATGATGTGACCGTGCTGCCCACAAGAATAACAAAAATCTGAGCCCTGGCGACAATGCCCAAAAAGATTTCTGCCACATCGGCCATAACGTGGCATCGGGGGTCTCATCCTGTTAGCATCCCTACTACTCTGCGGACCCTAACCTTAAAATTTACGGCCCTACCTAGAATAAGTGGTATATTCTGACCTTGCAATTTTGATGGTATGTTAACCACAAGTTAGGTGATGATGGTAGGATAAAATCTCATGTTTTAGTCGATTATAACATTCCAATTCACTGCACTTTAATAGAGTTTGAACTTTAATCGCTAGTGTTTCGCACTAATTGTGTATCTTATGCCTTGTAGGAGGATTCCAAGCTACATAAATGTTATGGAGCTAAGTTGAGTGATTTGGAGCTTTGAATCTGAGTAAAAGCCCAAGGAATTAAGCCGAGATCGCGTTCGGCGGTCAAAAACTACATCTGGATATCAAAAAGTCAAGAAAAATTCGGACTCTGAGAAAACTACACACCCGCGGCACGTGGAGCGGCGCGTGGCATGCCGCACCTGTACAAAATCCTGTCGTCTGTTAGAAATCAACTTTTTGAACTTTCTCACAACTGCCCAGCATGGCGTGTCGCCCCATGCGGCGCGCCTGCGCAATTTTTATAGAGCCACAGTCCTATTTCGCGTAGGAAAAGGTGTTTTCATCTGGGCCCAACCCTACTTAGTATAAATACATGTAAAAAAAAATATTATTTTATGGACTTTTGACACATCTAAGACCTAAGGAAGCCAAGGAGGAGGTGGAGAAGTAAAAGCTGAAGGATTTCATTGTTCGATCCTCACTCAAGACAAGAGTTTGGATTGTTTTATGTTTTTCCCTTAACTTAAACATTGTTAGGATGAATTACTCCATAACCATGGAGTAATTCTCTTTAGGGTTTGATGGATTTGGTGTATTGATACTTGTTTGTGGATAATTAAATCTAGTTTTATGTATTGAATCGGTTTGGATGTTTTAACGGTTGCATCAATATTCATTTGTTCGTGTATTGAGAGAGGTATAACTTATGGTATTGTTGCATTATATTTTGTTGGTTGAAGACTTTAATTCTTCTTAGTAATCGGAAGAGGCTAGTTCAATTTTTTATTAAACTTAGTTAGGAGGATAATCGAGAGAGGTTCTCCTAAAGACCAATCCACTATGAATTTTACATATCTTCACGTGCTTAAAATTGGCTCATCGTGTGAAGTTGAGACTTAATCGAGAGAGGAGTTTCTTCTAATCAATTGAACTAATAACCAAGTGGATTCGAGAGACTCACTTGAACATTAGAAGTGAATTATCTAGAGTTAAATCCCAACATTTATCTTGCACCTATCCTATAAACCATATCTTCTACCAATTGATAACTACCTTTGCTTAATACTTGCGTTGATTGTCATTGGTCGATAGTTTATTTTAAATCACACAAATCTTAGTTGTTGATCATCCTGGATAGCAATATAGCCACAAACTACAATAATATTATTTAACTCCAATCCCTCTGGATACGATATTATAATTTACTATATTCGACTAACGAGCATATTTTAGTTTGTGTTTTAAGCTCGTCAAATTTTGGCGCCATTGCCGGGGATTGGCAATTAATAGTGGTTGAAATAGTTTGCAGTGCTAATTCAAGGATTTTTCTTTTTTATTTTTATTTTCTTTTTTCTTTTTACGTTTGGGTGTTCTTTGACAGTGCGCAGGCTACATGTTAGATTGGTGTGTGACTCGATCTTCTGGTAGGGAATTATAACCATACGAACTAGAAATCGAGAAACATCTAAAACAATTGAGAAAGGACAGAAATCTCCCCAAGAATACAGAGACGGTTGGGCAATCCTCAACCAAAGAAAGGATGGCTAGAGATGATGATAATGTTGATTTGGCTGCGAGAGAGGCAGCCCAACTCAGAGAGAAAGCTGCAAGAGATGCTGAAGAAGCAGCACTCATAGATTTAGAAATTGCTTATGAGGAGGAGAGGGCTCGGAGAATTGCTCACAATCAACCTTTGGGTGCAGACCACTTCGGAAACATAGCTCCAGGCCAAGGGAGACCACTTGGTGATTATGCTAGACCAGTCTACAACTAAGGCTTATCCAGTGTGAGACCACCTCCAGTTGCAGCTAACAATTTTGAGTTAAAGCAAGGGTTGCTCTAATCCCTCCAAAACAGTTGCGTCTTTAGGGGAAAGATGAACGACGATCCAAACAATCATCTGATGGACTTCGAGGAGATCATGAACACTTTTCAATATAATGGTGTGTCACAAGATGCAATTTTTCTAAAGGAATTCCTCTTCACTCTAAAATATGATGCAAAACACTAGCTTTGAAGCTTTCCCCAGTGATCAATTAGAACATGGGAGGAGATGACCAAAAAATTTCTTGCAAAATATTTTTCTCTCAGCTAAAATGGAAAGTTTAGATGAGAAATCCATAACTTCTGCCAGAATGAGACAGAGACTCTGTTTGAAGCTTGGGAGAGGTTTAAGGAGATAGTGCGAAAGTGTCAACATAGTGGAATTGAACTCTGGATGCAACTCCAGGATTATTGGGATGGATTGACACCGGCCTCACGAAGAACATTTAGTAATGCAGCTGGAGGTCCGTTGATGAAAAAGACTCCAAAGGAGATAGTCACTATTCTTGACGAGTTGTCTCAAGATGCAAACTAGTGGCCCTCTGAAATTGCTGAATGAAGAAGAACAATTGGTGTTCACCAAGTTGACACTAACATAGCTGTGCAGGTACAACTTGATGCCGTGACCAAAGAAATAAGGAAGCTGACCTTAGCTTCGATACATAATGAGCCTCATGCAGCATGCAATATATGTGGAAGATGACATCCTACTCATGAGTGCCAAGCCTCAACTGAGGAAGTTAATGTTGTGGATAATTATAACTTCAATGCAATGGGTCAGAAGCACCCTAGATTTTCATGGAGTTCACCGGGGCTACAGCAAATGCATGGCAACAAAATAACTCGAGATTTCAAGGAGCTCCTGGTTTTGTAAATCAGCCGAGGCTGCAGTTTCAGCCTCAACAGCCAATTCAATCTGGGTTAGAAGATCTGATGAAATTCTTCATTGTCAAGAATGGTGAGAGATTAGATGCTCATGGTGCAGCTATCAAAGAACTTGGGAGGTTTGCGTAACTTGGAGAGACAAATGGGACAAATTGCAACTATATTATCTGAGAGAATCCCGGGTAGTCTACCAGTTGATAAATGATGTGACCTTGAAAAGTGGACAAGTGTTGAAAGATCCCACTCCAATTCACGAAGAAACTGTGCCTGAAAAAGAAAGTGGGAAGGAGCTAAAAATTGAAGATGATAAAAAGACTGAGAAGAAGAAAGACAAGAAGGGAGCTGAGAAGAAGAAGAAGGAGGAAACTTCAAGAAGGGAGGAATCTGATGATGTGAGCAAGCACATGCTTGCTCTACCTTTTCCCCAAAAACTTTATAGAGAAAAGCTGGACAAGCAGTTTGAGAGATTCTTAGATATGCTGAGACAGGTTAATGTGAATTTGCCTTTCACTGAAGTTCTTTCACAAATGCCAGCTTATGCAAAGTTCTTGAAGGAGATCCTTATAAAGAAGATAAATATAGAAGAAACTACAGTGGTCAAACTCCCAGAGCATTGCAGTGCAATATTGCAAAACAAACTTCCACAAAAGTGTGGAGATCCAGGGAGTTTTACCGTACCTTGCTCTTTAGGCATTCTTAACTTTTATAAATCTTTATGTGATTCTGGTGCCTCAATTATTCTAATGCCATTGTCTATTTACAGGAAACTGGAGAAGGAGATTGGAGAGATTAGGTCGGTGCTGATATCTTTGCAGCTTGCATACCGGACGACTATAACACCCGAGGGGATAATGGAAGATGTCTTGGTGGGGGTGGATAAGTTCGTATTTCCTGTAGATTTCATAGTAGTAAATATGGAAGAGAACAAGGAGGTTCCCAACATCCTAGGAAGACCATTTTTAGCAACGAGTAGAGCTATACTTGATATACATGATAGAAAACTCATGCTTAGAGTGGGTGAGGAGATGGTGACGTTTGAGATGAATTTAGCAACGGAGTGAAAAAGGAAGCCAGCTGCAAGTGTTGAGTGGAAGTTGAAGGGTGCGAAAGAGAAGACTGCTATTATTGACAAAGATAAGTGTGGGGTGTAC
This sequence comes from Nicotiana obtusifolia, assembly GCA_002018475.1. Classification (NCBI taxonomy): domain Eukaryota; kingdom Viridiplantae; phylum Streptophyta; class Magnoliopsida; order Solanales; family Solanaceae; genus Nicotiana; species Nicotiana obtusifolia. Next base: position 5,729 of record MCJB01019193.1, on the reverse strand, counting down.
CCTAAGAAGGTTGAGAAGAAGATGTCTGCGTGGATGTGTGCAATGGTTCCGGTGCGTGGAATAAAGCCTGACTTCTCTTCAGGCCCCGATTAGAGATTCGGGGAAGTTTTCTTTACCTTATGCCTTTTAATTGTGTGCCATAGGGACATACCACAACTTAAAGTGTGGGGTTGGGGATATTTATATGCTGTATGTATATGTGTTAGTTTTTGTTTTTGCCTTTTTGTGATTTTTAGTAGTTAGAAAAAATTGAAAACCCATAAAAATTTTAAAATTTTCGACCTTTCCCAATGATGGATATCATCGATAGGTTTCTTGAGGGATTAAAGTCAAAAGAAAAAGACAAAAATATTTTCTTTTGTTAAGTAGTGTTAACAAATTCCCTTGGTTTTTCTTTGTGCCACGGTTCTTTTCCAAGGGCTTTTTTTGAACCGGGTGTAGTTAGATTTTTGTTTCTAGAAGTAGGAAGCCTTGTACTATGAATTAAATTGGATGCAATGTCTCTTAGCTTTATTATGCCTTGAGAATAGTAAGTGCTTTAGTTGTGACGCTTATGCTCAGTTTTTGACCCTTGCATAAGAACCTTAATTTTATAAGTTTAACTTTGCTTAACTGCTTTGACTAGAGTATCTTGAACTTCCAATCTTGAGTGAGTTATGTGCCATGTGTGTGTGAGGGGTCTTGTGTTCTGTGCATTGCATTTGATCTCTAGAACTTGCCTCGTGTGTTTACGAAGCGACATAGTAGTTTTATTCAGTCTTGGAAGTCATATAGGCGGTTATATGTTGAGCCAATTATACGCTTGTACCCACTTGATTGTTATGTATCTTAGTTAAGCCCTTTGAGCCTGTAATCTTGTTTCTTTGGCAACCACATTACAAATCTTACCCATTTGTTTGAATTGATCATCTATTTGAACCTTGTACCTCTCATGAGCACTTAATTCGTTATGAATTTTGTAAAAGTTGAAGTGTGGGATGGTTGGTTTGGCTTTTGAGTGGAACTAATTAAAGGAGAAAGGTGCACTGTTTTGAAAAAGAAAGAGCCGCTTGAATTGAAAAAGGTAAGTGTATGATTGTGAAGAATATTCCATGATAGTGGACATTGAAGTAAGTGTGCTTAAAGAAGTTGGGAGTTAATGTATATTGATGTAAAAGTGTAGTCATGGTTTGACATAAGTGTAGGGTTTTGAATGTTAAATTGTATGTATTAAAGTGCATAGGGAGGTGTAGTCACTCTTATATCTTAATGTATCGCTACCCACCCCAGCCTACATTACAACCAATTAAAGTCCTACTTGATCCTTGACTTAATGAGCTCGATTAGTTGAGTAGTACACTACGGGCAAGCCTATGGTTCATCTTTTGTGGCATATGAATGTTGTTTCTGAGAGTGAGTGAATTCCTTCTATCTTGAGTTCCTAATTGTTCTTTAACTTTTATTGTGTGTGGAACTACTCTCTATTGTTGTGTGAGGGCACTTGATTCATGAAGGAAAGGCAATGTTGTTGACCTCTAAGTAAGAGTAAGTGAGCTAGTTGTAAATAATGCATGGTACTTGTGAGTCAATTCTTGAGGTGAAGATGTTACACTATTTTGCTTAGTCTATTTCAAATATTCTTGGTGTAATGAGTTAGTGGAGTTTCTAAATAAGGTTGTGTCTTTATAAAGTGTGGTTTGATTGCTCGAGGACGAGCAATGGTTTAAGTGTGGGGTGTTGATGGTAGGCTATAATCTCATGTTTTACTCGATTATTACATTCCAGAGCTTCAGCTTTAATCACTAGTGTTCCACACTAATTGTGTATTTTATGCCTTGTAGGAGGACTCCGAGCTATGTAAATGTTATGAAGCTAAGTCGAGTGATTTGGAGCTTTGAAGTCTGAGTAAAATCCCAAGGAATTAAGCCGAGATCGCGTTCGGAGGTCGAAAACCACGTCTGGATATCAAAAAGTCAAGAAAAATCTGGAGTTTGAGAAAACAACACACTCGCGGCGCGTGGGGGCGGCGCGTGCCACGCCGGGCCTGTATAATATCCTGCCGTTTGTCAGAGATCAACTCTCTGAACTTTTCAACAAACGCCCCGCATGGCGTGTCGCCCAATGCGGCATGCCTGCGCAATTCTTAAAGAGCCACAGTCCAATTTCACGTAGGAAAAGGTGTTCTCGTCTAGGCCTAACCCTACTTAGTATAAATACATGTAAAAACATTATTTTATGGGCTTTTGACACATCTAATACCTAAGGAAGCCAAGGAGGAGGTGGAGAAGCAAAAGCTGAAGGATTTCATTTTTCGATCCTCACTCAAGACAAGAGTTTGGATTGTTTTATGTTTTTCCTTTAACGTATACATTGTTAGGATGAATTACTCCATATCCATGGAGTAGTTCTTTTTAGGTTCTAATACATTTGGTGTATTGATACTTTTTTGTGGATAATTAACTCTAGTTTTATGTATTGAATCATTTTGGATGTTTTAACTATTGCTTCTATATTCACTTATTCATGTAATCAAGAGAGACATAACTGTGGTATTGTTGCATTATATTTTGTTGGTTGAAGTCATTAATTCTTCTTAGTAATCGGAAGCGGCTAGTTTAATTGTTGATTAAACTTAGGAGGATAATCGAGTGAGGTTCTCCTAAAGACCAATCCACTATGAACTTTTACATATCTTCACGTGCTTAAAATTGGTTCATCGTGTGAGGTTGAGACTTAACCGAGAGAGGAGTTTCAACTAATCAATTGAACTAATAACCAAGTGAATCCGAGACTCACTTGAACATTAGAAGTGAATTATCTAGAGTTAAATCCCGACATTTATCTTGCACCTATCCTATCAATCCTATCTTCTCCCAATTGATAACTTCCTTTGCTTAATACTTGCATTGATTGTCATTAGTTGATAGTTTAGACTCTTAGTTAATTTTAGTTTAAATCACATAAATCTCCATTATTGATCATCCTGGATAGCAATATAGCTATAGACTACGATTATACTGTTTAACTCCAATCCTTGTGGATACGATATAATAATTTACTATATTAGACTAGCGGGCATTTTTAGTGTGTGTTTTAAGCTCGTCAGGTGACTGTCGTGGAAATGGCGACCTAAACCCGCTTCGAAACTCCCATGTATCTCCCATGGACCGGGCCCTCTTATTTGACCCTGGTCGGGTTCTTGAGTAGCTTGATGTAACCTCTTGCGATCCTCCATGTTTTGTGCATAGGTTTGAATATGGGCAATATCCATGATCAGATTCAGGGAAGCTGTGTTACACTCATTCATCAGATGCAACCCCAAACCGATCACAAATCGGTGTACCCAGTCACTCGTCTCGACCACCATCGATGGAGCATAGCTAGCCAGGTAGTTAAATTGCATGTTGTATTCCTGGACACTCATATTACCTTGCTCCAACCAAAAGAATCTATCCTGCCTAGCTCGGCAAAGTTCAAGGGGCATATACTGCCACAAGAATGCCTCAGAAAATTCCCGCCATCATGCTGCTGGGGCAAGAGGTCCCCTAGACTGTTCCCAAGTCTCATACCACATTACGGCTATATCCCTCGACCTGTAAGAAACAAGTTACACGGACTCAATATCATTGGAATTAATCACTCGTAAGGTCTACTGTATTTGATCCCAAAAATTATGAGGATCTTCGTCCGGATCTGTTCCTGTGAATACCAGGAGGTCAAAATTTATGAAATTTTGAACTTTGTACTAACCCGTTTTATATGAAGTGACAGGAGCCTAGCACTGGGCCTGACACATCTCATATCTAGATCCTGTTCAGGCTCAAATGGGGAAGGAACAGGAGGTGCATTAACTTCTCTATGCAATTTCGGGAGAGGTGGTGCTGTCCTAGAAGCCGGAGTTCCACCCTCATCGTGAAGTATGTGTTGACCCATAGAGGCAGGTGGCACGTAACTGGTACCTTCTCATGCTTCTTCATTCAAAACCTGCATTATTGCCTACTGTCTCGTGGTAGGAATCACAATAAATATACACAAGATGAAAAGCATAAGCGAATAGTTATGACTTCAGCTCTGTCGCACGATCTAGATTAGAAAGAAGAGTTTTCATCCTAAATATCCTATAGCCTCATGTTTATAAGTATGGTGCACACCATACCATAAACAAGACTCTACTAGATACGGCTTGCATACTTTCTAGGACACGACCTGCTCTGCTACCTCGTTTGTCACACCCCAACATTGGAGGTCCGATCAGCATAGGATGCCCGAAGGGCCATGCAAACCAACGTATGTTATTACACTCTTTTTATTCATAAAATTGGGCCATTGAGGCCTCTAAGTAATAGCACCAGAATTAACATGTGAATAAATAATTAGAAAAATAAGTATTTGGCTTCCATACATGACCATCATTTAAGGCTGTGGCCCACGGTGGGCCTGGCCCGGGACGGCCCCGGGACCGCGGGCCTGACGGGCCTAGAGGGCCGGGCCCTAGCGGTCCTGGGCCTCTAGCGGTCCTAGGCCCGTGACGGGCCGGGCTACCCAAAAAAGCCCGCCAGGCCCGCGGACCGCCAGGCGGGCCTGAGGCGGGCCTAACGGTCAAATTGTAAAAAAAAAAAATTTTTTTTTTTTTT
>MCJB01019192.1:414705-428988 GCA_002018475.1 Nicotiana obtusifolia | reverse complement strand
AAAAAAAAAAAAAAAAAAAGAACCACAAAGGGCCCGACCTGTCAAAAAAGATAAAGAAAGAAAGAAAGGAGGCAAAAACTTCACTTACTTTTCACTTATCTTCCGACTTAAGTTGGCCCCCAAGTAAGATAAGTCCCACAGTTGAAAAAGCAGATAAAATGGTTGATGAATAGGACATTACAAGCAGAACTCCTCGCAGGGACTGCACCAAAACACTATTTCATAAATACCAACACAGAGACAAATATAAATATGAGTGGTTTTCGAGTTAGTTACCTTAGCAAGCAACAAAGCATTGTCATTTGCATACTGTAAGGAGCTCTCTTGTATGCTCTCTACGCCTTGACTTAATTTCCAAGAAAGTAAACTGTATTCCAAATAGCAGACATGGAATTCTTAAACAACCTTCGATGAAAGATATAGAGGTTGTGGTTCAAAAGAAACAATTACCCAAAGATAAATGCAATGCCAGCTCCAACGTAGGCTTTTCCTGGGGTCAATTCAACCTGAAGCTCCCCAAACTGAAGCAAAATACTCTTAGGATAAAGTGCATCAAACGCAAGTTTGCAAAAAAAAGTATCAATGCACCATTTAATACCTTAAATGTCCTGGTTTGCTGCTTGGGTTCTTCACCAGTAATCCCAGATACTGGACTTGCAGACAACAGCCTCCCAGTCTTTATCATTACTTTAGCAATCTGTAGTGATCAAGCATCAAAATTTAGGAGCAAAGAAATAATTGGATGTATCAAGTAGAGTGCTATTGCAGAATAAATTATATCTGACAACAGTTCTCAGTTATTTCACCCAGTTGCCTTGAAGCGAAGAGATTAATCTGGGTAAAACTTGAGGTTTAAGCTGCATATATAACCTTATTCTCTTGTGCCAAAGATCATTTAACCATTACAGACTACTGCTCTAGAATTAAATTAACTCAAAGAAGACCAATGACAATTCATTTTAGCATCATTCACCCAAACTTCAGATCCAATATATGTAAACCTACTAACATATTCCACGCAGTATACACATATCACATCGCGTCACCTTGTAGTATGCTTGTCAAGTTTAGCTTTTGGAGTACTTTTACTCCTCTATGCCTAACCTGACTCTACTCTCTAGTGCCAGTTCTCAGAACTCAAGTTCACACAACTTGGCTTGTCAGCTTGTTAGGCTTTCTCCTGATTTAGACAACCCCAATCCATATTCCAAGTGGTAGACAACCAAACCTTTATAAGCCCCTCAAATGAGTGCCACTCATATGTAACCACTGGATGTTTCCCATCATTATCCAGGCTATTAGATCTGAGAGAGAGCGCTATAATTCTTCAAATATCCCCATAACATACGTATTGCTCAGATTACCAAATTCAAAATGTTTATTTTTCCTGAGAGAACTGTGCAACATAGAGTAATATAGAGCGCTACAGGCCGAGAGCATGACCATGGCAAGCAGAGCAAGTCCAGAACTTACTTTGACGTTCAAGTATAAGGAGATCATTGACAGAAATGAGACCATCAGACATGCCAGGGATTGTTAAAATAAAAAATAAAAATAAAAAAATTGAGAAATTAAGGCGCTACAAAACCGTCATCTAATCAAGGCGCTAGATTAACAGATGAAACTACGATAAAAAGCAAACAAGAAACAGCAGCAAAACAAAAGTAGAAATATCAGTGTCCCGCCTCTAACTCTTACACCCTCTGTCCTCATCCAAACACTGAACTAAGTCCCTTTCCCATATCAGTGTCCCGCCTCTAACTCATTCACCTCCAAAATAGCACATGGATAATCAACAACTGATGATTTTAAGGTAAATTTTAATCCCTAAAAAACCATTGTATATGTGAGAGATCAACCCCTTCGCCATTGGCTCAGAGCCACATACAACCATGAAAGCAAAAGGGAGAAAAAGGAAAATATGCAGAGAGATCAACTATGTTTCCTTTGCAGTAGACAAACACAACAACATGAAAAGAAGAGGATAATTCTTTTTCTTATGCCATTTCAAAAAAAATTATTATTTTTCTTATGTAAATGGATGACCTTTACCCCTATATTCAAAAGATTTAGGGAATACATTCTTTTAACACTTCAAAAGTTGCATGGAAATTATATAAAGTACCTTCTGTACTTCACCTTCTCCATATTGTCCCATGGACTGGAACCTTCTTCCAGCTGATAACAAGCGCCTTCCAAGTGCTAACTAGTAATAAGAATGAAATTCAGATGGAAAAAGGAATTCAATTTGCTTGTTAAAAATAAGAAGTAAAGCATCATAGTTGTAGGCTCTTTCTTGCCTGATTTTTGATAGCCTGACAACGAGCCAACCAATAGAGGCAGCTTGTTCACTAAAGCTGTGGATGTTGATGTATCAGCCTGTTCCCATGCTCGGCTTATATTTAATAATGTGTCTCCCATCTCCTCACCACACTACAAATGCAAAATTAAACGATCATCTGTAATGTGCTTCTCTCAGTGAGTTTTGCTTTCTTTCATCCTCTATTGTTATAAGGGTGGCTTGGTACTTGATAGTTTCAAAATTCAAATTTACATAAAGGGGAACAGTATCAGTTAACAAGAGCATGTTGGGGGGAAAACGAAAACATAGCTGAACAAGGGCAAAAATGATTAATCAACTTGTTTAAGACCGAAATACAGAAAAAATCCAGTTGGATGACTACTGAAACTGTTGAAAGTTATTTTATTCTTTTCTGGATATCCCATTGAGGACATCTTTAGAAAAAATAGGAGGTACCTTTCTTTTATACCATCAGAAGCATATTGCATCTTTTATCATCTTAATGTTAATTACATGACAAAAACCATGGTTTTTTTTTCTGTTTTTACAATATGTCCGTCAAATGTTCAGAGGATGAAAACAACAGAAATGAGGAAGCTGAGATGGATGTGTGGGCATACCAAGAGAGATAAGATTAGGAACAAAGTTATTGGGACAAAGTAGGAGTGGCACCCGTGGAGGACAAGATGCGGGAGTTGAGGCTGAGACGATTCGAGCACGTGTAGAGGAGGAGTACGGATGCTCCTGTTAGGAGTTGTGAGAGGCTGGCCGTGGCAGGGCTGAGAAGGGGTAGAGGAAGGCCAAAGAAGTATTGGGGAGAGGTGATTAGGCAGGATATCGTACTACTTCAGCTTACTGAGGACATGACCCGGGATTAGTGGCGAAGCCACATGGTCACAAGGGTGGTCAACTGACCACCATTCGTCGAAAAATTGCATTGTGTATATAACTAAAATATTACGTTTTAGAGGTATATAACACATATTGAACACTCTTTGTCGGGAATTTTTTTTCACTTCTTTCAAATTGGAATACCCATTGGAAAATTTCTAGCTTCGTCACTGCCCAGGATAGAAGGGTGTAGAGGTCGAAGATTAGGGTAGTTGGCTAGTAGGTAGTCGAGAGTTCCCCATTCTTTTTTAGTAGTATTAGTAGCTCCCTTATTTTTTTTCGTTCGCTCTGTATATCGTATTTTCCAGTTTGTTACTATTTGTTGCTATTTTTTTCCTTTACTTGTTGTTTCGTTGTTGTTGTTATTGTTGTTGTTACTGTAGTTGTCTTTTTTCCCTTTTCCTTATCGTCCTTTGTCCCCCTATTCTTTCTCTCTTCTTCGTCTTCTTCCTTTCTCTCTTTTCACATTTTCTTGAACCGAGGGTCTATTGGAATTTGGAAACAGCCTTTCTACCTTGCCAGGTAGGGATAAGGTTTGCGTACATACTACCCTCCTCAGACCCCACTTGTGGAATTATACTGGATATGTTGTTGTTATCCATCAATCCAATCTCAGGTAACTCCAATGCTGAGCAATATTCAATTTTATGTTCTATTTAACTTTCCAAAAAGGACCCTCTTCATAGTCTCTTAACAATAGATTGGCAAAAAAAGAGGAAGCATATCCAGAGAAACATGTCTGAACATGTGATGAATGGCAAACCCCTGTCAAGATTCATTTCCTGTATTCATCTGAGACGGGAGGTTTTGTAGTCATAATGAGCATGGACAATTTTTTAGCAGAAAGTATCCAGCTGTGAATGAACAAGAAACTTGAGTACACATCTAATAGCTGCTATCAGATCATATAAGACACTTGTTCTATAATGTGAAGATGGCAAATATAGAACGCCTATCCCTTGGATGATTAAAGTTTAAAGCGCCAATAGTAACATCCTAAAGATTAATTTTGAATGGTACAACTAACCAAATCATATTGCTGATCCAAGTTTTATCAGTTTCATGATTGAGATGTTAAACATTGCAAAGAAGTTAAAAAAGAAACAACCAGTATAGGTACTAACCTCATCTTTAATTGGCCCATTGGAAAGATCAAATGATGCATCGTTCAGCTACACCATGTTCAAATTTTATTAGTCAGGACTTAAACAAAACAATAAACGCCCCACCCCTTTCGACGATGCAAATCAAACCCAAACATCCAGACCACTAAACAAACCATATTGAATATTCAAAAGTTACATAAATGACCCTGGGCATAGTAGGAGGGCAACAATACCAGAGCCAAAGCAACATTGCCAGTGACAGAGAAAAAGAAAACTACCCGACAAAAAGTTACAACAAGTATTTTACGACCCGATTTTACTCTGCTATATCACTCCAACTTGCAATTTTGTTTCCACTGTCATAAGAAAGAAAATTACTAAAGGGCCAAGAGTGCTTGAGGCGTATAAAAAAAAAAAAAAAAAAAAGGATGACTAAAGAGCAAAAAATGCTTGTGTGTGTTGGAACACTTCTCAAAAGAGTGATAAGTTGCAACTTGGAATGATATATTAGACAATGCTATTGATTTGTTCTAGTGACAGAACAAGCCTACTATGGATTATTGAACGTGGAACAATTTCTGATTCAGATAACATACGGAGTTATTTTGACGGTTGGTACAGTTTCAAAATGTCATAAACATTCAATAAACAGATAAATTCATCAGCTACTTTTCAAAATAAAATCAACAAAACAGTTCCAAGATACAAAATGCATTGTACTAAATATGACCAACTACACACATGAGAAGAAAATAAACTACAGAAAAAAATTAACTTACATCTAAGCGAAGATCACGAGGAAGCTGGGAAAAATAATCTGCAGGTAGCACAAAACTGTCCTGAAAAAAAAAAAGCAAAGGAAAATTAATGAAGGGACTTAATTAGCATAACACTCATGGATCCCCAATTACAAATACTACTGAATCAAAAATGAAATGAGTGTGGGTCTTACGGCGACGTCTTGCAGAAGAATTTGAGGGTCTGGTTCGAGAGATTTAGAGGACTCTGATTCTGTAACAGCAAACGGCACTGTTCTTCTACGAGAATCGAATTTGAGGAAATTGTTGGGAGAAGTGGGTGAAGGAAGAAGAGTGGAGATATGAAGCGGGCATTTGGTGAAACCAAGAGTAGTAGGAGTTGGAGAAAAACAACGGATATGTTGATGAAGTGAGAAAGAGGAAGCCATTGAAGCAGAAGAGACGGGCACAATATAGTGTGGTAAATTTTCAAAACTCAGTTAAATTGGGCCATATTTGGTGTCTTGGTTCGTGGTTGTGGTTTAGTTTCACCACTTCGCATCTTGCTTCAGCCAATCACATTTCTTGGATTTCATCTTAATTATAGTACTACAGATTTCATAGTATAGATTTTTTCTAAAAGAATGTCAAATCCTATTTGCACTAACGGTTGAACTTAAAACCACAAGTTGTAGCAAGTGATGCCATTGATATGAATAATAATTTTATTTCTGGACTTGTATTTGCAATTTCGCATTACAAATTTCACACATTTTCTTTGCATTCATAAAAAACATGAATAACCTTCCCCGCTCTTCTCCAATCTCCACTATGTCCGTTAGGGCGGTGCATAATTTGGTAAATACTAAATTATCATATCGAAATCAAAAATTTTGATATTTTGTATTCGATATATTGGTATTTGGTATGGTATTTGATTTAAATTTTTAAAAAATTTTGGTATTAGATATGTGTAAGCATTTAAATGTTATTGGATTTAAATCCAATAAAATAATTTGGACTATATATTAAATATATTAGTTCAAATAAATATTATGGGCTAATATGATTGGATTAATTACTCAAGTCCAATATATATGGATTAAACAAATAAGTCATAATCCATTGGGCTAGCCCATTTAATTAGGCTAAAGTGATGAGCCCACTTCATTAAGCCCAAGATGTCATCTTCCTAAAGGCTGGTGCCATATGACGTGGCACGCCAAGTCAAGCGGAAGAGCCACTAAGATCATGTCACGTGTCAAAATGACAAAGCATGCCAAGTCACATTAAAAGTCTAATGAAATCGCGCCACGTGTGCATGTGACATGTTCTGGCAAATCAAATGCGGCTTTGTCACACTTCAATTTGATTGGTCGGAAAGAGTTTGTTCTTATCATAACTCTTCCCTACACAACTATAAATAGGGGTCTTCATAACCCAGAAAAGACACCAGAAGTTATAACAAGAAACAAGAAAGAGCTCGTGGATCAAACGCCGTAAATTTCTCTACAAGTTTCAAGCTTCAAGCAATCAAATTCAAGTTCAAGCTCAAGAACGAAGAACAAATCAAGATTCAAGGAGTAGAGTTCAAATCAAAGTTCGTGCTAGTTGAATTCAAGATCACTGTTCATGGCAACAACTACATATTCAAGATCAAGCTCAAAGGCCCTTGGTTTTATTTACTATTGAAAAGAAGAATTAGAGGATTCATAGTACACTCATATTATTTGAAATCAAATACTACAATTGTTGCAATATTTTTCGATCTCGATTATTTTCTAGACGCAAATTTATTGTCTACAAATTCTAGCACACCTAGTGGGACAACTATACCTCTCATCTCAACTTTTCAATTAGCAAAGTTTAAGAACATCGAAATGGCTTCAAAGAAAATCAACCCCAGATCAACTTCCACCAAGGCTGCTAATTCCAGGTTTTACGCTGATGGAGAAAGCATTCTCGATGTTACCTTTGGAAGCTTTGGACCAACTACAAGAAGCAAGGCAAGCTCTTTAGGACAATAATTACTCCAAGTGTCGTCCGCATCAACCTCTGTTTTCAGATCTTCATCCTCAAAAGGAGCAAGATCTTCCACAAACGCACCCAAAGGAGGAAGCGATGTTGCTGAAAAGATTAAGAAAACTCTTGCTTTGCTTGACCTCTCCAGATCCAAGAATTCTGCTGTGAAGGAAGATGATGATGCTTCAAGTGATGGATCCACTCCACTTACACCGCATAGCTTGAGCCAATCAAGGATCAATCTATGTGACAATCCATGCTACTCTCCATTGTCCACGACAATCATGCAAGTCATGGTGACAAACACTGCATCTGTGGAGGAGCAGTTGGCAAATTTGACAGAAGCAATTGCTGGCTTGACCAAGTGCATACAAAATCAAGATGCTAGAATTGACAAATTAACAGACATGGTGGGAATCTTGATGGAAGAAGAACCCACCCATGCACCTGGCAAGCTCCCAGAGGTTCCAGAGAGTAATTCTCCTCCAAGACAAATAGCATCCGCTAAGGCTATCCCTGTCTCATCTGAAGGGATGATTCCAATCGATCAACTGAAGGAGTTTATTGAGGGAACTATTAAAGGCAATTACAAAGTTGCTACCAAGTCCTCTCTTACATATGCAAAGCCATATACTGCGAGGATCAATATGTTGAAGATGCCTGCTGGCTATCAACCTCCAAAGTTTCAACAGTTTGATGGAAAAGGCAATCCAAAGCAATATGTGGCACACTTCGTTGAGACTTGCAACAATGCTGGGACTTATGGAGATTACCTCGTCAAGTAATTTGTTCGCTCATTAAAAGGAAATGCTTTTGACTGGTACACAGACCTCGAGGCTGGATCTATTGATAGCTGGGATCAACTAGAGTAAGAGTTCATCAATCGCTTTTATAGTACGAGACGCACTGTGAGTATGGTGGAACTTACAAATACTCGTCAACGAAAAGGGTGAACCAGTTATCGACTTTATTAATCGTTGGAGGAATGCAAGCCTCAACTGCAAAGATAGGCTTAGTGAAGCTTCTGGCATAGAGATGTGCATTCAAGGCATGCATTGGGGATTGCGCTACATCTTGCAAGGTATCAGGCCTGGTACATTTGAAGAACTTGCGACTCGTTCCCATGACATAGAGTTAAGCATGGCCTCTACTGGAAATGAAAGGCTACTTATCTATGAGCCTCGTAAAGGGAACGACAAGCAAAAAATCAGAAAATAGAGCAAGTTTGTACCCAAGTATGAAAACAAAGAAGCTATGAATGTCAACACATCACGTGTGAAGTTTATAACGAAGGTGAGCAAGAAGCAGAGTACGAAATCTACTTCTTTTCAAGATAAACCAAGTGGAAAGTTGACTCTAAAAAAAATGCAAGAGAAGGAGTACCCATTTCTGGATTCTGATGTGCCTGCAATTTTTGAAGAACTCCTCGAGTTAAATCTCATTGAGCTTCCGGAGATGAAGCGGCCAAATGAACCTAGTAAAACGAATGACCCAAATTACTGCAAATACCATCAACTTGTGAGCCACCCTCTACAGAAGTGCTTTGTCTTCAAGGACAAAGTTATGGACTTGGCTCGTGAAAAGAAGATCGTGCTTGAAGATGAGAAAGCAAGCGCAGACCAAGTCTCTATCACCTTTGGCTCATTCAGTCCGGATGAATTATGTGGTTTTAAAGAAAGTAAAGATGAAGAATTACTGGAGAACAACAAAGTTGAAGTCGATCAACCTGATGATGATGAAGGTTGGGCGTTGGTGACTCGTCGTAGGCACCACAGAAGGAGCCTACGAAAAGAATCAATAGAACAACCAACAAGGAAAATGATGGTAAAAAGACCAAAGAAACATAATCCAGTTAGGCATTTGAAGAAAGCAAAAGTGAAGGTGCACCGCCCTCAAAAGCCACGATATCTAGTGACCTTGGAGGATTCCCTGCCATGTTGGTTCCGCATGAAGATTTCTCGTGATGGTATTGAGGCCTCTTGTTGCAATACTGATAAAGGGGAAGAAAAGAGTGATGACCTACCGGTTGCACCATCTTCAAAAAATCTCATCGAGTCTATTCCTCAAGAAGTTAACGCGTGCGAGGGAAAAGTTACGTTCACAAATGACAATCTTCTACTAGGTGACACTCTTCATAACCGCCCGTTGTACCTGGTTGGCTATATGCATGATGAAAGGGTAAATCGAATTTTCGTTGATGGAGGATCCTCAGTGAATTTCTTGCCAATTCGCACTGTGAAAGAACTTAGTATTCCCATGAACGAAATCTCAGAAAGTCATGTGATTATCCAAGGATTCAACCAAGGGGGCAAAGAGCCATAGGCGCGATCAAGTTGGGAATCACCATTGAAGATATGCAATCAAGTGCATGGCTGCATGTGATCGATGCAAAGACTTCATACAACGTCTTCCTTGGAAGGCCTTGGATACATGAGAATAAAGTGGTTCCGTCTACCTACCATTAATGTTTGAAGTACTACGAGGGTGAAGTTGAGAAGAAGATAGTTGCTGATGACGAACCATTCACCAAGGCTGAGTCACACTTCGCCGATGCAAAGTTCTACTTAAAGAACCGCATTGTGAAGGAGCTGAAAGTTGATGATGTCATGAATGGAAAGAATGATGAGTCCACGACTAAGAGAGCTAAGGTAGTTGCCGACAAAACCAAAGATGTTGTTGAGGAGGTGCAGCCTAGCTCAAATAAATCTCATAAAGGGAACATTGTGTCTCACGATAAGAAAGAAACTCATGCGCTTCGCTATATCCCTAAAAAGAAAAAAGATGAGGGAGAATCAGCCAAACTCCAAACCAATATTCCAAGAGAGTTAACTCTTCCGATCAGATAAATTGAGGTAGTAAAGTTGCCCTCAACTCTACTTGCAGGGTTTGTGGCCCAAAATCCTTCGCAGAATGTGGCACTCCCAACAAAGCGTACAGATGAAGGCTTTGATCCTAATGCTTACAGGCTATTTGCAAAAGCTGGATACAATCCCAATGAGCCATCAACATTAGGGAAGCTCCCATCAGAAGCTGCTACGAGGCAATCACGTTGAGGTTTGGGATACAAGCAATCGTCACCAGTGCGCATCTCCATAAGAAGGTCGAGCATCAATTATAGCAGTGTAGAAGATGAATTTGCCGCTTCTAACAAGCCTTCTATCTTTGATCAACTTGGAAAATCAACTGTGAGGACTTCCGTGTTTGAGAGATTAGGTTCATTAAAGAAGGGGAATAAATTCCAGAGAAATTATCAAAGTATAAGAACACTCGTTTCCGCCTAGAATCTAGAAGATCTCTAAGGATATCCAAAGTTTGGTTCCTTCTAGAATGAGACGACAAACAAAACTTATGGTTTCATGTAAAGAAGTATTGAAGGTAAATCCATATACTGTGGTCTATACTAAGGAACGTGACGAAGACGAAGAAAGTATGGGTTCTTCATATCATGTTACCGCACAAGGCGAGAATGGTATTTCGTCTCTAATGGAAAATGATGAGAAATTGGAGGATGTTTCACCGTGTTATCACATATCCTTCAATGATGGGGACCCTCAAGAAGATGAAGATGCAAAAGATGCTCCACCTGAACTTGAAGAAGGGGTGAAGACAATAGTTGATGCCTTAAAAGAAGTTAACCTTGGCACCGATGAAGTTAACAAACTCATCGAAGCTGGCTTTATTCGTGAAGTTAAATACCCAACATGGGTTTCAAGTATTGTCCCTGTAAGGAAGAAAAATGGCCAGATTCGAGTGTGCGTTGACTTTAGGGATCTCAACAATGCGTGTCTGAAAGATGAATTCTCGCTTACTATTCCAGAGCTGATGATCGATGCTACTACTGGGTACGAGGCAATGTCATTCATGGACGGTTCATCGGGCTATATCCAAATTCGCATAGCACCAAAATATGAAGAACTTACTGCATTCCGTACCCTCAATGGTATTTATTGCTACAAGGTAATGCCTTTTGGCTTGAAGAATGATGGTGCTACTTATCAAAGGGCTATGCAAAATATTTTTGATGATTTCTCTACAAGAATGTCGAATGCTATGTTGACAACTTGGTGGTAAAATCAAGAGAGAAGAGCGACCACTTGAAAGACTTGAGAATGGTATTTGAGTTGCTCTGGGGGTACCAACTTAGGATGAATCCGTTGAAATTTGCCTTTGGAGTTACTTCTGGAAAGTTCCTTGGTTTCATTGTCCGACATCGAGGGACCAAAATTTCTCAAGCCAAAATGGATGCCATTTTGAAAATGCCTAAGCCTCGGGATATTCATGAATTGAAAAGTCTGCAAGGAAAGCTAGCATACCTTAGAAGATTCATCTCAAACCTAGCTGGGAGGTGCCAACCATTTAGTTGCCTCATGAAGAAAGGCATTCCTTTCAAGTGAGATCAAGCTTGTAGCAATCCCTTTGAAAGTATCAAAACTTACTTGATGAAGCCTCCAGTTTTGGCAGCCCCTATACTTGGAAAGCCGATGATACTATATATTTTAGCACAAGAAAGGTCTGTTGGAGCGCTGTTGGCCCAAGAAAATAGTGAAGGAAAAGAAAACTCCCTTTACTACTTGAGCAAGATGATGACACCAAATGAGATGAATTATTCGCCAATCAAAAAGTTATGTTTGGCGCTAGTCTTCTCAATCCAAAAGTTGAAGCACTACTTTCAAGATCATGTCGTTCGTTTGGTTTCTAGAGCAAAACCCATCAAGTTCGTGATGTCAAAACCTGTCCTTAGTGATCGACTAGCAAGGTGGTACCTCCAGTTTCAACAATTTGAAATTGTGTACATCCCTCAAAAGGATATAGAAGGACAAGAGTTAGCGGACTTCTTGGCAGATCACCCTATACCTTATGATTGGGAGCTAATTGGCGAACTACCTGATGAGGACGCAATGGTCATTGGAGTTCAACCTCCATGGAAGATGTACTTTGATAGTGCTGCACATCGCTGGAGAAGCTAGTGCTGGTGCTGGTGTAGTATTTGTCACTTCTCAAGGTGAAGTTCTGCCTTACTCTTTTACGTTGACGCAACTCTGCTCTAACAACGTTGTTGAGTATGAAGCACTAAAACTTGGGCTTGAAATGGCTGTCGAAGAAGCGGCTACAATTGCAAGTCTTTGGTGACTCTTAGTTAGTGGTCAACCAGCTTTTAGGTAGCTACGAGGTCAAGAAACCCGAACTACGCCCTTATCATTATTATGCTAAAAAATTGATGGGATGGGTTGGTAATGTGACCATTCAACATGTACCCAGGAAAGAAAACAAGAAGGCTGATGCGTTAGCTGCCCTAGCTTCATCGTTAACCCTGCCTGATCAAGCACAAGTTACTATCTGCCAAAAATGGGTAGTACCGCCAAATGAGGGTGAAAGTGAAGACAATAAACTTGAGCATCTTGTTGCTGTTTCTGAAGCTGAGAAGGAAGAATGGCAACAACCCATTATCGTCTACTTGAGCTACGGGATACTTCCAGAAAATTCGAGGAGAAGGACTGAAATCTGCCGTCGTGCACCTCGCTTCCTTTACTACAAAGATACTCTATATAGAAGATCATTTGAAGGACTACTCCGGCAATTCTTAGGGGAACATGAAGCACTCCAAGCTTTGCAAGAAGCGCCTTCTGGGGTATGTGGATCACATTAGTCTGGACCAAAGCTCCACTTTCATATAGAAAATGTGGGATATTATTGGCCAACGATGGCAAAAGATTGCTTGACTACGCTCGAAGATGCAAGGCTTGCCAATTCCATGCAAATTTTATTCATCAACCTCTCGAAGTGTTGCATCCGACTGTCGCACCACGTCCATTTGATGCTTGGGGACTGGATATTGTTGGACCACTGCCAAAATCCTCTAGTGGGCAATTATACATCTTGGCTGCAACTGACTACTTCTCAAAATAGGCTGAAGTTGTTGCTCTTAAGGAAGTAAAGAAGGAAGATGTTGCAAGTTTCATCCGAGTAAACATTATCTATCACTTCAAAATTCCTCGTTATATAATAACGGATAATGGCAAGCCATTCGACAATAGATTGATGAACAAGATTTGTGAACTCTTTGGCTTCAAGCAACGTAACTCTTCTATGTACAATGCTGCCACCAAGGTCTAGCCGAGGCATTCAAAAAGACTCTATGCAACTTGTTAAAGAAAGTTGTCTACAAATCCAAAGAAGATTGGCATGACCGTATGGAAGAATCTCTGTGGGCATATAGGACAACTCGCCGCACGCCAACACAAGTGACCCCTTATTCACTCGTTTATGGAGTCGACGTCGTCTTGCCACTCGAGCGTCAAATACCTTCATTACGATTAGCTATTCAATAAGGATCACTGATAAAGAGAATGCTCGACTTCGACTAGCGAGTTAGAGGCTCTTGATGAGAAGAGGCTGAAAGCTCAACAAAGTCTTGAATGTTATCAAGCTCGATTATCTCGTGTCTTCAATAAAAGAGTTCGCCCAAGATCCTTTCAAGTAGGAGATCAAGTCCTTACCATAAGAAGACCCATTATTACTTCCCATAAACATGCAGAGAAGTTCACTTCAAAATGAGATGGGCCATATGTCGTGCAAGAAGCTTATTCAAGTGGGGCTTACAAGCTAATTGATGCAGATGACATGAGAATCCACCCTATCAATGGCAAGTTTTTGAAGAAGTATTATCCTTGAAGTTGCAACGCTCCTTGACGCATGAGCGTAAACTACATGTTCCTACACTCCTGGCCCGCATGAGTCTAAACTATGTACGACCCAAAAAAAAAAAGAAAAAAAGTCTGCTAGGTTGAAAATCTCGAAAGAGGCGGCCTAGGCAAAAGTTAGGACATAAAAAAAATAATCCATTCTGAACTACAGTATGACTTGATCCTCTTCACCGAGGTACGTAGGCAGCTTAGAGTTTCATTCTGAGTTCAGTCGCATAAGTTCAAAAGATACATAATCCCCCAATCATTGTCCGAATTAAGTACGATGGAATGTAATCCATTCAATCAGCACTTGAAAATCGAGCTGAGATACCATTCTTCTGTTAAACTTTGGATCCTATATGATTTAAAAGGGGCAAGCCATTATGGTAAATTGGTGTCTTCAATGAAATAATTAATATTTTTTAGGAGGCTGACAAGCATTTGCATTGAAGTCCGGAGATTCATTATGCCTTCATGTTCGTCAAACCTTCAAGTTTATTTTTTGTCCCCAAATCTTCTCTCTGCCCTAGAAAAATGGG
>MCJB01019192.1:370616-414678 GCA_002018475.1 Nicotiana obtusifolia | reverse complement strand
GGGGGGGGGGGGGTGTGAGAAAGAGAGACATCAGAAGGGAACACAAAAGAAGGAAGATTAACTAGCACGACGTTTCAAATTCAATAAGACTTGAACCCAAGATATCTGGTAAGAATGAAGCTCTTGAATTTCAATTTCTGGCAATTAAAAAGTTCTTGCAATCTCGAGGCTTCCACACCAAGATACAAAAAATTTTGGTGAAGTCGCGCTAATTTGGAACTATCGGCATATCAGAAACCAAAGTCGACTTCGAACTACCATCTGAAACTATCTTTAAGGCATTAAACTTTACATTTTGGATAAGTTTATATTTTGAAATTTAGTATCCAAGAAATCAAACGGTTCATGATTTCATCGTCCCTACATCAAGATACAAAACTTTTGGTGTAGTCACGCAAATTTGAAATCGTCAGTGTGTCAGAATTTAATATTGATTTTGAAATATTATCTGAAACTATCCTTAAGGCACTAAATTTTGTATTTTGGATATGTTATAGATTTTGAAGTTTAGTTTCCAATAAACCAAACGGTTCGTGATTTTGACGTTCCTACATCAAGATACAAAATTTTTGGTGAAGTTGCAAAACTCCGAAATCGTCGTCGTGTCAGAATTTAATATTGATTTCGAATTATTATCAGAAACTATCCTTAAGGAATTAAATTTTGTATTTTGGATATGTTATAGATTTGTAAGTTAAGTTTCCAAAAAAATCAAACAATTCATGATTTTGACTTTTCCGCCAAGATATAATTTTCTTTGGTGAGGCTGCGCAAATCTGAAATTTTCAACGTGGTAGAATCTAAAGTTGGTTTCAAAATATTATCTACGTCGATTTTGAAGGTGTTTGATTCTAAGTTTTGGATATGTTTTAGATATTGAAGTCTAATTTTTGAGAAATCAAACGGTTCGTTATTTGGACTCTCCTACGACAAGATATGAATCTTTTGTTACAAGCGCATAAAGCTGAATATTATGCGACTAAGATAAAAGTCGAACAATGTAAAGCAAAAGAGAAGCAATTCTATTTAAGATGAAATAAATATCCACTAGGTTAAGGGGAGATACTGCTAATATCCTAATCTAAACAGAACTTGTAGTTGATCAATTCTTGACAGCTAGTCTCTCGGTTCTTCTTCTCCTCCTCCAGATTGGCCGAATCATCAACAATCAGCAAATTTACATTGTCCTATGAAGAGACCTCGGTCTCGGCAGCTGAAACTTTTTCTTGAATCTCTTCAAACTCCTTTTGAGTCGCTTCTATAACACCTTCGAGGTTCTCCCTCTCTTGTTGTAATATCTGCAACCTCTTCACTACTCTCTTTAGTTTCTTTTCACTAGAGGAAGCTTTCTTGACTTTTTCGCTTGCTTCAAGTTTGAATGATTCGATACGCTCCTTAGCTTTGGAAATCAGCTCTAGATTCTCACCTTTACTCGCCTTATCAGCCATATTGGATCACTCTTGGTCATATGACACGGCAAGCTCAAAAAGAGAATCCAGTAAACTCTATAATAGAGAAAGATCCAAAACATTTGTATTCTTCATATCCTCGAAAATCTCAATGATTTGCTCCCTATAAGATGAGAGAAATTCTGCACGAGTTTAGGAGAGTCTATTGCAAATATCCTCCCAAAGTCCCAAGATGAATTCCTTTTTGCAATTAAAGACAATGCTCTTTCCTTCAAATATAGATACCGCTGCATTTGTCATTGGTGGAACGCGAGTTATCCCATTTGGAGTTTGTCTTTTTAGGGCTTTGTCATGAGGAAGAGATGATGCCTTTGAAGATGACTTCACTTTAGATGTAGGCCCTCTAATATATTCATCACTCAATTGCAGCTTGTCATGTGGGGATACCATCGGATGCCCAATGGCATTTAACTGCATAAGAAAAAAGAAAAGAAAGAAAGTAATTTTTTTTTAGTGAAGCTATTCGTTCAAGAAAAAAAGAAGAAGGAAAAAGGCAAGGTGATTGTATTTTACCTCTTTGTTACCAGCTGTATGCGTTCTTGAGGGACTATCAACACTTGGAACCTCTACGATCTCTACTAGATTAGGTCGTTTCCTTTTTCAATTTTGATCTTCATTGGTACTCTGGCTTGTATCTTGAGGAACTCGCGTGCTAAATGGAAGAACTAAAGGGTGTTTCTCTATATCTGTTGAAGTGCACACCACCTCTTTCAACGATGCTTTTGAGGTTTAAGCTTCTTTTTCTTATGTTGTGTAACTACTTTTGGGATTGGAGTAGATGGTTCTTTGACTTTTGAGAGCGTCTTTCCAACACTTTGATCTTCATCTCTTAAAGGAGTAGTAATTTTAGCCCAACATTGTCTACCAGAGCTTGTAAATTATCCTCGAGAAACTTTCCATGCGCTTTCTTCCACCAAGACATATAATTGGTAGAGAAATCTCCACAGGATCTCCCATTGGGGCAAAAGCCGGACGTGACATAGACCGATACAGTGTGCAAATCCTCCAACATCTGAATCCTTCATCTAGAGAGGCGCTATAGATATCATTCTCCAAAAAACCGGGGACGTTCTGGTAAAACCCAAATTGACGATCAAACCGATGCGGGCTATATAGCTCGATGAAGAATGAGTTATCATACCTCAAAGGGAGGTAAGTAAAACGTAAGCTCATGAATTATTTTGACTCCAACTCTTGAGGGGCCTCGTTATCCACATAATAACAAGGACGAGAATTAGTTAACATTGTTGGTGTCCAAACTATATCCTCTCTATTGTGGATGCATTTTCATACATCCTTCTTGTCAAAGTACCTCGCGGCTCCTTCTCCTGAGTATGCCACCATCAAA
This sequence comes from Nicotiana obtusifolia, assembly GCA_002018475.1. Classification (NCBI taxonomy): domain Eukaryota; kingdom Viridiplantae; phylum Streptophyta; class Magnoliopsida; order Solanales; family Solanaceae; genus Nicotiana; species Nicotiana obtusifolia. Next base: position 411,861 of record MCJB01019192.1, on the reverse strand, counting down.
GGGAATGACGGACCCTTTGCAAGTGGATAATGGGTTTTGAGGTAATGTGCAAGCCAGCCATAAACATAATGGATGGGAAAACAAACTTTGACCTGATCAAGTTGGGAAGAACATGAAATCTTATTCAAACCATGATAAATACTCGCCAAAACTGGGACTGCAAGGCTAATCTTTCGCCCACTTGCCATCATGCTTGCCATCTTAAAAGTCTCGAGAAGAATGAAGTTCTCTGCCTTTATAGGGAAACACAAAAGCACATAGCCAACATGGTAAGAAGGCTGGTATAATTTTGTTGGATTTAAATCCAATAAAATAATTTGGACTATATATTAAATATATTAGTTCAAATAAATATTAGGGGCTAATATAATTGGATTAATTACTCAAGTCCAATATATATGGATTAAATAAATAAGTCTCAATCCATTGGACTAGCCCATTTAATTAGGCTACAGTGATGAGCCCACTTCATTAAGCCTAAGATGTCATCTTCCTAAAGGCCCGGTTTGGTGCCATATGACATGGCACACCAAGTCAACCGGAAGAGCCAATAAGATCATTCCACGTGTCAAAATGACAAAGCATGCCAAGTCACATTAAAAAGCTAATGAAATCGCGCCACGTGTGTATGTGACATGTTCTGTCCAATCAAATGCGGTCTTGTCATACTTCAATTTGATTGGTCGGAAAGAGTTTGTTCTTATCATAAATCTTCCCTCCCACAACTATAAATAGGGGTCTTCATAACTCAGAAAAGACACCAGAAGTTATAACAAGAAGCAAGAGAGAGCTCGTGGATCAAATGCCGCAATTTTCTCTACAAGTTTCAAGCTTCAAGCAATAAAGTTCAAGTTCAAGAAATCAAGTTCAAGCTCAAGAACGAAGAAAAAAATCAAGATTCAAGGAGTACGAGTTCAAATCAAAGTCCGTGCTAGTTGAATTCAAGATCATTGTTCGTGGCAACTGATGTTTAGCTTAAAGCATATATATTTTTATGTATATCACCTCATATTTGACTCTTGTTTCGTAAAATTGGTATGTTAAATGCTATGATTTATATTAATTTGAAGTGTTTTTATGTGTAGGAATGAGTCGGGAGCAATTGGGGGTGAAACGCGCAAGATTTGAGCCAAAACGAACAAAACCAGACGAATTGAGCATCTGGGCGCCATAGGCAGTGCCTGGCGCCACCTGTGGCGATGGAGGCAGAATGGAATTTGAGGCAGCGCCCTAGTGGGCGCCTGGCGCTACCTAGGGCGCCGGTGACGTGATTTTGTCCAAATTCGCCCGAGACAAGGTTATTTCGGCCCTAGACCTACCCAACACGTATAAAAGCAAGACTAAACCTATCTTTGAGGGGGAGAGACGCCACCTTGGACGAAAAACACACACAAGATCGTTAGGAAGCGGAGAATTCTCAATTTTCTTCATCTTTTTCTAGTATTTCCAATTGATTCAAAACTTATTGCAATTGTGTGATTATATTTCTGGGGTTGTGATTAGCCATGAATATTGATGTTTAACGTTAACTTAACCTTGATTATAATTCACCAACATATGGTTGTTTCTTCAATTCTGTTTTTAATTGCTTAATTGTCTGGCCAGCAATTTGGTTCTATTTACTATCTAGGTTATGCTTGGGAAAGCCGTGTTTAGATTAGAGAAGAGTTGAAGAGAGCATGATCTTAACCCTTAGGGGGAGCGGATTTGTGGTTAGGATAGGAATATACCTAATCACTGTGCTTAACTAAATATTGTGATCTTAATTAAATAGATTGATTTCATAGAAATATAGGTGTTAATCTATTGAGGATAGGTGAGTAGTACTTCGGGAGAAGGCTATGAGAGCATTTATCGATTAATTAGCAACCATGAGTGAGTTATATGAAAGAGAGAGTTAATTCGAACACAATACGATTGGTAAATCGATCACAACCCTGGAATACTTGTCTCTACTGAATAAACAACAATCAACTAGTTACTTGATAATTTAGTTATTACTTAGAATTGTAGTTTAGCATAATTAAACTCTTGAACTCGAATTTAGCTTGACGGAATAACAATATTGGTGTGTTAGTGAGTAGTTGATACACGTCCCTGTGGGCACGATATCTGGACTTCCAAATCCTATATTACTTGTCGGCCACGTATACTTGCGTGTGCGTTTGGGAGCAACAAGTTTTTGGCGCCGTTGCCGGGGACTTAAAAATTAGCTACTTTGCCGACTTAAGCTTTTATTAGTTATTTGTTCAAGTTTTAATTATCAGTTTACCTTGTTTGTGTTAACACAGGCTCTTCTCTTGAATACGGAGGAGTAGAAGCGCAAACAATCTCCTTCCTCTTGATCCTGAAATTGAACGGACACTTCACAGAGTGAGGAGAGAGGTTGAAGTTAGAACTACAATAGAAAGAGAGTTGGACATCGTAGTTCAACCACAACCAATAGAGATGGCAGGTGTCGCTCCCTAACGCACACGCAAGGATACGTGGCCGACAAGAAATATAAGATTTTGAAGTCCAGATATCGTACCCACAGGGAATTATATCAACTACTCACTAACACACTAATATTGTTATTCAGTCAAGCTAAAATTTAGTTCAAGAGTTTAATTCTGCTAAACTACAACTCTAAGTAATAACTAAATTATCAAGCAACTAGTTGATTGTTATTTACTCAATAGAGACAAGTATTCTAGGGTTGTGATCAATTTACCAATCATATTGTATTCGAATTAACTCTCCCTTTCATATAATTCACTCATGGTTGCTAATTAATCGATAAATGCTCTCATAGCCTTCTCCCGAAGTACTACTCACCTATCCTCAATAGATTAAGGTCTATATTCCTATGAAATCAATCTATTAAGAACGCAATAAGATCATGATATTTAATTAAGCACGATGATTAGGTATATTCTTATCCTAACCACAAATCCGCTCCCCCTAAGGGTTAAGATCATGCTCTCTCCAACTCTCTCTAATCTAAACACGGCTTTCCCAAGCATAGCATAGATAGTAAATAGAACCTAACTGCTGGCCAAACAATTAAGCAATTAAACACAGAATTGAAGAAACAACCATATGTTGGTGAATTATAATCAAGGTAAAGTTAATGTTAAACAACAATATTCATGGCTAATCACAATCCCAGAACAATGGGTGTTTAGCCACTCATAATATAATCACACAATAGCATAAGTATTGAATCAATTGTAAAATACTAGAAAAAGATTGAAGAAAACTGAGAATTCTCGCTTCCTCACGATCCCTTGTGTGTTTCTTGCTCCAAAGTGGCGTCTCCCCCTTCAAAATTAGGTTTTGTCTTCCTTTTATACGTGTTGGGTAGGTTTAGGGCTGAAAATAACTTTGTCCCGGGCGAAATTGGAGAAAATCCCGTCATCGGCGCCCTGGGTAGCGTCACACGCCCACCAGGGCAGTGCTTCCAGTGATCTTTCTGCCTCCAGCGCCACGGGTGGCGCCAGGTGCTACCTGTGGTGCCCAAATATGCACTTCGTCCGATTTTGTTCGTTTTTTGCTCAAATCTTGCGCGTTTCGCCCCAATTGCTCCCGATTCATTCCTACACATAAAAACACTTCAAATTAATATGAATCGTAGCATATAACATCCCACTTTCACGAAACAAGAGTCAAATATGAAGCGATATACATAGAAATATATATACTTCACGCTAAACATCAATACCCCACACTTAGACTCTTGCTCGTCCTCGAGCAATGGGATTATCTAACAACCTCCCAACTATGTACAAACTTCATATCATAAGAGAGCACTCTAACTTTTAACCACACACTACACCCCTGACCACGATCAATACCGGCATGCAAGCATGAGCACACACAAATTCGCATACTTCCCGTTAAGCATACCCAAGTATAATACTTCAATTCAATATATTTCAACAACCTATTCGTCACCACCCAGCCTCAAAAGTCGACTTGCAACCACTAAGCACCCTCAATTCATGCACTTACCCAACAAGAAAGTTTACAACATTACCAATCATTCATGAGATCATGTGCCCTTACCACAAACAAAAGAGTGAATATAGATAGTCGACACATTCAAGTATGCTTTTGAATATAGATTAACGACATCGCACAAGTGAACAAAATTCGCTCACTCTCACAAAGAATTCATATGCTTTCCATGGTCGTACCATAAGCTTGTCCGTAGCGTGGATCTCTACTAATTTAAGCTAGCCAAATCTAGGATCAGTTGGGACTTTTAAGGTTGTAATGTAGGCTAAGGGACGGGTAGGATATATCTAGAAATAGTGACTAACCCTCCTAAGCACTTTAATACACTACATTCACAATTCAAGCACCTTTTCTTCTTAACAAATTCACTTTTCTTATACACATAGCCCTCTTTTTCAATTAAGCACTTCTATATTTCCACTAGCACAAATCAATAAGAATTGGAAGTGTTTTTTACATACTTTCACTATCATTTTCTCTTCTTTTTTTTTTCACACACTTCATACATTAAAGCTCATCGGCTAGTGACTTTTGATTTCAATTTTAGTGCACCAACGGGCCCTTCCATGGTTCCACTCAAAAGCTACTCCCCAATCTCTACCCTTACTTCTTTTAGCGACTAAGTGCCTTAGGAGGTAAAGGTTCAATCAAGATCAAATTACGAACAAAAATAGAGGTACGGCTTGTAATGTGGGTGCCAAAGAAAAGGTCTATAGGCTCAAAGGGGCTAGCAACGGAAAATTTTATGTTTATGTGACAAGCACATCCATGATCAAGCAAGAAAATGCCTACATCATCTCCTAGATTAGCCCAACTTACAATTTCGCTTCAATTAACACACAGGGCAAATTCTAGACTACACAGGATAGCACAGAAAATCACAAATCCTTACTCAAACATTGCACATGACTCAATCGAGACGGTTCTGTTCAACTTTCAAGTCAAGCAAGCACACATAATTGAGAAATTTAAGCAATATTGCACTATGTGGCACACAAGTCAAACAACTGAGAAAAGGCGTCACAAAATAGGCTATTTACTTTACTTAGGCTTCACAATTCAAATCAAATAAACGGGAAAACAGAATGTATGTCATAGCCTACTGTGCCAACATCAACCATGTCAATGAGTAACTCAGAACGACTCAGTTTCTTCCTAAACTACTCCTACAAAGAAATTAAAGTACCCGGTTCGAGCTACATCCTTAGAAAAGAACCGGTGCCTTAAGAAAACCAAGGAATACTACCTAACTATAAAAATCTTTTTTGGTGTTTTTAATCAGACTTTATCCCTCAAGAAAATTGTCCAACAGATCCATCGTCGGGAAAAATCTAAGCTTTTTCAAAAAAAATTTCTTATACATAATATACAATTACAATACAATTACAACACATGTACTCCTCCCACCCCACACTTAAACCATGCATAGCCTCGATGCAAGTAAAAATGTAAAACAGAGTAGGGTGAAAAGAAAAACTCCCTATCAATCTGGCTTGAGTTCTAGCCTTGGAGCCTCCTCAATAGATGGCCTGGGAAGGGTCAGAGTGACAGGCCTTTCCAATTCTTCAAATTTTTCAACAGGATCTACAGGGCTCATATAGGGCACTAATGATGTGGAATCACTCTCCACCACAGAGATCATGGATAATTCTTCATAGTGGGCTGGCAACCTAAGCGCTCTATAAACATTGAATACCTCTACTCGGTCACCTACTCTCATCATCATTTTTCCTTCGCAAACATCAATAATAGCTCGGCCCGTGGTTAAGAATGGATGCCCTAAAATAAATGGGACTTCCTGATTGGGCTCGTAGTCCAGGATAATGAAATCAGCAGGGAATATGAAAGAACCCACTTGAACCAGCACATCTTCAATCACTCCCTCAGGATGAGCAAGGGAGCAATCAGCTAACTGTAAGATAACTGTTGTTGGGCGTGGATCACCCACCCCAACTGTCTGAACACCGATAGCGGCATCAAATTGATGCTTGCTCCTAGATCACATATAGCTTGCCCCACAGCATGTTTACCAATTGAGATTTGGATAGTGAAACTACCTGGATCCTTCAATTTCTAAGGCAACTTACCTTGAATTCTGGAACTGCACTCCTCAGTGAGTGCCACAGTCTCGAACTCGGTTAGCCTCCTTTTATTTGCCACAATGTCCTTAATGTACTTTGCATACTTGGGTACTTCTTGTAAGATGTCAACCAATGGAATATTAATTTGTACCTGCTTCAAGATATCAAGAAACTTTTTATATGCGTCATTATCTCTTAAGTTCTGCAATCTTTGAGGGAATGGAGGTGGTGGATTTGCAACCAATTGTGGGGGTTGCTCAGCCACCGCCTCTCCAGCTGGCTTCTCTGGCTCCTTAGCATTCTCTGATGTTGATTCTATAGTGGTTGGCCTTTCATCAAAAATCACCTGTTTCGTCTTTTTAGGCTGAACTTCTTCTAGTTGTCTCACATTCCTCCACGACACAGCATTAAGGGCCGCCCTAGGATTTGCTTCAGTATCACTTAGAAGAGCTCCAGGTGGTCTAGTGTTTTGAGCACCAGCAAGCTGTCCCAATTGACGCTCCAAATTTCTCACTGTTGTAGTGAGGGCCTGATATTCGGTCCTGAACAATTTATTGTCAAGCACCAACTGCTTCAACAATTCATTCCCATTCTCTTCTACCTGTTGAGGTTGCTTTTGAGGTTGATTGAAATTTCCTTGGGATCTATAATGATTCTGATTCTGTTGATTTCCACCCCATGAGAAGTTGGGATGATTCCTCCAATTTGGGTTATAAGTGTTCCCATATTGGGCATTCTGATTCATTGGACCCCTGCTCTGCTTTCCCACATAGTATATAGATTCTGGATTCGTGGGGCACATGTCACTCATATTGCTGTTACCACATAGTTCGCAGCAAAGAGACATCTGTTGTACCTGTTGCCTTTGTTGTGCCTGTTGCATTGTCATTCTATTCATCTGGTTTGCCAATTTTGCCATCTCAGCTCTCATGGCCGAGAAGTCATTAAGCTCAAGCAACCCGACTGCCTTCTATTTTCTTGCTTTGCGTGAATCCTCATCTCCTTGCCAGTTATGATCATTAGCAGTGAAGTTATTCAACAAGAGTTGAATTTCACTATACGGTTATGCCATGCAACTACCTCCACAAGCTGAGTCAAGATTCAACTTTGAGGCCTCATCTAACCCATCAACAAAAGTGTGTCCCAATACCTCATCAGTCAGACAATGATGCGGGCAATCTCTGAGCAGCTTCTTGTATCTTTCCCAGGCTTGACGAAGTGTCTCTCCATCCCGTTGTTCGAACCCAAGAATTTGACTCCTCAATGACTTTGTCTTCTTGGTGGGGAAAATTTTGATTAAGAATTTCCTTGCTAGATTGTCCCAAGTGTGGATTGAGTTTGTGGGCTCTTTCTGCAACCATTCCTTCGCTTCCCCAACAGTGAAAAGGGAAACAGTGTAAGCTTGACATAATCCTTGGAAACGTTCGGATAATTGTAGGTATCCGTAATTTCCAAGAAATTTTGAATGTGCCTTTGCAGATCTTCATGAGATAGACCCACATATTGCCCTGTGGACTGAATCAGCTGTACTATGTACTGTTTTGAGTTCAAAATGCCCTGTGATCTCAAGTTTCACAATAGCCTGAGTGATATTAGCAAGATTGGGCCTTGTAGCTTCTATCACCGCACGCTCTGCATTACCTGCCATCTCTATTGGCTGTGGTTGAACTACGATGTCCAACTCTCTTTCTATTCCAGTTCTAGCTTGACCTCTCTCCTCATTGTGTGAAGTGTATGTTCAAATTCAGGATCAAAAGGAAGAAGATTGTTTGCGTTTCTACTCCTCCGCGTTCAAGAGAAGAGCCTGTGTTAACACAAACAAGGTAAAGTGATAAGTAAAACTTGAACAAATAACTAATAAAAGCTTAAGTCGGCAAAGTAGCTAATTTTTAAGTCTCCGGCAACGGCGCCAAAAAGTTGTTGCTCCCTAATGCACACGCAAGTATACGTGACCGACAAGTAATATAGGATTTTGAAGTCCAGATATCGTACCCACAGGGAATTATATCAACTACTCACTAACACACAATTATTGTTATTCCGTCAAGCTAAATTCGAGTTCAAGAGTTTAATTATGCTAAACTACAATTCTAAGTAATAACTAAATTATCAAGTAACTAGTTGATTGTTGTTTATTCAGTAGAGACAAGTATTCCAGGGTTGTGATCAATTTACCAATCGTATTGTGTTCGAATTAACTCTCCCTTTCATATAATTCACTCATGGTTGCTAATTAATCGATAAATGCTCTCATAGCCTTCTCCCGAAGTACTACTCACCTATCCTCAATAGATTAAGGTCTATATTCCTATGAAATCAATCTATTAAGAACGCAATAAGATCATGATATTTAATTAAGCACGGTGATTAGGTATATTCTTATCCTAACCACAAATCCGCTCCCCCTAAGGGTTAAGATCATGCTCTCTCCAACTCTTCTCTAATCTAAACACGGCTTTCCCAAGCATAGCATAGATAGTAAATAGAACCTAACTGCTGGCCAAACAATTAAGCAATTAAACACAGAATTGAAGAAACAACCATATGTTGGTGAATTATAATCAAGGTAAAGTTAATGTTAAACAACAATATTCATGGCTAATCACAATCCCAGAACAATGGGTGTTTAGCCACTCATAATATAATCACACAATAGCATAAGTATTGAATCAATTGTAAGATACTAGAAAAAGATTGAAGAAAACTGAGAATTCTCGCTTCCTCACGATCCATTGTGTGTTTCTTTCTCCAAAGTGGCGTCTCCCCCTTCAAAATTAGGTTTTGTCTTCCTTTTATACGTGTTGGGTAGGTCTAGGGCTGAAAATAACCTTGTCCCGGGCGAAATTAGAGAAAATCCCGTCATCGGCGCCCTGGGTAGCGTCACGCGCCCACCAGGGCACTGCTTTCAGTGATCTTTCTGCCTCCAGCGCCACGGGTGGCGCTAGGTGCTACCTGTGGCGCCCAAATATGCACTTCATCCGATTTTGTTCGTTTTTGGCTCAAATCTTGCGCGTTTCGCCCCAATTGCTCCCGACTCATTCCTACACATAAAAACACTTCAAATTAATATGAATCGTAGCATATAACATCCCACTTTCACAAAACAAGAGTCAAATATGAAGCGATATACATAGAAATATATATACTTTACGCTAAACATCAGCAGGTAATGCATAGCGTGCGGTGATAGAAGCCGCAAGGCCCAATCTTGCTAATATGACTAGGCTATTGTGAAACCTGAGATCACAGGGTATTTTGAACTAAAATAGTACATGGTACAGCTGATTCAGTCCACAGGGCAATATGTGGGTCTATCTCATGAAGATCTGCAAAGGCACATTCAAAATTTCTTGGAAATTACGGACACCTACAATTATCTGAACGTTTCCAAGGATTATGTCAGGCTGACACTTTTTCCCTTTTCACTGCTGGGGAAGCGAAGGAATGGTTGCAGAAAGAGCCCACAAACTCAATCCATACTTGGGACGATCTAGCGAGGAAATTCTTAATCAAAATTTTCCCCACCAAGAAGAGAAAGTTATTGAGGAGTCAAATTCTTGGGTTCGAACAACGAGATGAAGAGACACTTCGTCAAGCCTAGGAAAGATACAAGAAGCTGCTTAGAGATTGCCTGCATCATTGTCAGACTGATGAGGTATTAGGACACACTTTTGTTGATGGATTAGATGAGGCCTCAAAGATGAATCTTGACTCAGCTTGTGGAGGTAGTTGCATGGCGAAACCATATAGTGAAATTCAACTCTTGCTGAATAACTTCACTGCTAATGATCATAACTGGCAAGGAGATGGGGATTCACGCAAGGCAAGTAAACAGAAGGCAGCCGGGTTGATTGAGCTTGATGACTTCTCGGCCATAAGAGCTGAGATAGCAAAATTGGCAACTAGATGAATAGAATGACAATGCAATAGGCACAAAAGATGCAACATGTACAACAGATGACTCTTTGCTGCGAACTATGTGGTGACAACCATATGAGTGACATGTGCCCCACTAATCCAGAATCTATATACTATGTGGGACAGCAGAGCAAGGGTCCAATGAATCAGAATGCCCAATATGGGAACACTTATAACCCAAATTGGAAGAATTATCCCAACTTCTCATGGGGTGGAAATCAGCCGAATCAGAATCATTATAGACCCCAAGGAAATTTCAATCAACCTCAAAAGAAACCTCAACAGGTAGAAGAGAATGGGAATGAATTGTTGAAGCAGTTGTTGCTTGAAAATAAATAGTTCAGGACCGAATATCAAGCGCTCACCACAACAGTGAGAAATTTGGAGCGTCAAATGGGACAGCTTGTCGGTGCTCAAAACACTAGACCAGTTGGAGCTCTTCCAAGTGACACTGAAGCAAATCCTAGGGTGGCCCTTAATGTCGTGTCGTTGAGGAATGGGAGACAACTAGAAGAAATTCAGTCTAAAAAGTTGGAAACAGGTGATTTTTAATGAGAGGCCAACCACTATAGAATCAACATCAGAGAAAGCTAAGGAGCCAGAGAAGCCAGCTGGAGAGGCGGTGGCTGAGCAACCCCCACAATTGGTTGCAAGGCCACCACCTCCATTCCCTCAAAGATTGCAGAAATTAAGAGATAATGTCGCATATAAAGTTTCTTGATATCTTGAAGCAGGTGCAAATTAATATTCCATTGGTTGACATCTTACAAGAAGTACCCAAATATGCAAAGTACATCAAGGACATTGTGGCAAATAAAAGGAGGCTAACCGAGTTCAAGACTGTGGCACTCACTGAGGAGTGCAGTTCCAGAATTCAAGGTAAGTTGCCTCAGAAATTGAAGGATCCAGGTAGTTTCACTATCCAAATCTCGATTGGTAAACATGCTGTTGGGCAAGCTTTATGTGACCTTGGAGCAAACATCAATTTGATGCCGCTATCGGTGTTCAGACAGTTGGGGTTGGATGATCCACGCCCAACAACAGTTATCTTACAGTTAGCTAATCGCTCCCTTGCTCATCCTGAGGGAGTGATTGAAGATGTGCTAGTTCAAGTGGGTTCTTTCATATTCCCTGCTGATTTCATTATCCTGGACTACGAGCCCGATCAGGAAGTCCCATTTATTTTGGGGCGTCTATTCTTAGCCACGGGCCGAGCTATTATTGATGTTTGCGAGGGAAAGATGACGATGAGAATAGGTGACCGAGTAGAGGTATTCAATGTTTATAAAGCGCTCAGGTTGCCAGCCCGCTATGAAGAATTATCCATGATCTCTGTGGTGGAGAGTGATTCCACATCATTAGTGCCCTATATGAGACCTGTAGATCCTGTTGAACGAGTATTGATTGGGGATATGAAAAATAGTGAAGATGAAACGATGGGAGAAATTGAGCAAGTACTGGATATGTCTTGCAGTTATGTCCAGGGGTTCAAAAAATTTGAAGAATTGGAAAGGCCTGTCACTCTGACCCTTCCCAGTCCATCTATTGAGGAGGCTCCAAGGCTAGGACTCAAGCCACTTCCAACGCATCTGCGTATGCTTATTTGGGGAACTCTGAGACACTGCCAATGATTATTTCATCCAGCTTGACCAACACTCAAGAAGAAAAATTGCTCAGAGTCCTCTGCGAGTATAAAAAGGCCATTGGGTGGACTATAGCTGACATCAAGGATATTAGTCCATCATTTTGCATGCATAAAATCTTTTTAAAGGATAGACACCGCCCCGGTGTGGAGCAGCAAAGGAGATTAAATCCCATCATGAAAGATGTGGTGAAAAGGAAGTAATCAAGTTGCTCGATGCAGGTACCATTTTTTTCTATTTCTGATAGCAATTGGGTAAGCCCGGTTCAATGTGCGCCCAAAAAGGGAGGAATGACTGTCGTTGAGAACAAGAAGAATGAGCTAATCCCCACTCGCACTGTTACGGAATGGAGAGTCTGCATCGATTATAGAAGGCTCAACAAGGCAACTCGCAAGGACCACTTCCCACTTCCATTCATCGACCAAATGCTAGACAGGTTAGCCGGGCATGAATATTACTGCTTCCTTGATGGCTACTCAGGATACAATCAGATTGTCATATGCTCAGAGGATCAGGAGAAGACTACTTTTACTTGTCCTTATGGCAATTTCGCCTTCAAGCGAATGCGGTTTGGACTTTGTAATGCACCAGCCCCTTTCCAGAGGTGTATGATGGCTATTTTCACCGACATGGTGGAAAAATTCGTGGAAGTGTTTATTGATGATTTTTCAGTCTGGGTCCTCTTATGATGATTGCTTGAGGAATTTAAGCAAGGTGCTAGCCCGTTGTGAAGAAACAAATCTGGTACTGAATTGGGAAAAGTGCTATTTTATGGTACAAAAAGGCATCGTGTTGGGTCACAAAATATCTAGGACTGGCATTGAAGTTGATAAAGCGAAGGTGGAGGCGGTTGAAAAAGTACCTCCACCTATTTCAGTGAAGGGTGTCCGAAGTTTCTTGGGACACGCGGGTTTCTATCGGCACTTTATTAAATATTTTTCAAAAATTGCTACTCTGTTGTGCAGGCTGCTTGAAAAAGATGTAACTTTCAACTTTGATGATGCTTGCCTCAAGGCATTTGAAGAACTTCAAAAGAAGTTGGTGACTGCTCCTATTATTGTGGCACCTGATCGGTCCTTACCATTTGAACTTATGTGTGATGCGAGTGACCTTGCTATTGGAGCAGTTCTAGGCCAGAGGAAGGACAAGGTGTTTTATTCCATCTACTATGCGAGTAAGACTCTTGATGATGCACAGCTGAATTACACCACCACGGAGAAGGAGCTATTAGCTGTAGTGTGGGCCTTTGAGAAATTTCGGGCATACTTGGTGGGAACGAAAGTCATAGTCCATACCGATCATGCAGCAATCAGGTATTTGTTTACAAAAAAAGAATCTAAGGCTAGATTGATGCGCTGGGTTTTATTGCTGCAGGAATTTGATGTAGAAATACGAGATCGAAAGGGGACAGAGAACCAAGTAGCTGACCATCTATCACGGTTGGAAAATCACGATCACGTAGAGGAGGGTGGCCAAATTAAAGAAGTATTTCCGGATGAGCAACTTTTTGCTATAACCCATGACCCTCCTCCATGGTATGCAGATTATGTGAATTATCTTGTGAGTGGGGTACTTCCTCCCGAAATCGAATATGAAGCTAGAAAGAGGTTTTTACATGACGTGAACTTCTACTACTTGGATGAGCCCTACTTATTCAAGCAATGTGCTGATCAATTGATGAGGAGATGCATTCATGAAAAAGAGGTGGAATTAGTATTGTATGATTGTCACGCATCACCTTATGGGGGCCATCATGGAGGAGATAGAACAGCTGCAAAGGTGCTACAATCCGGTCTCTTTTGGCCGACTTTATTCAAGGATGCCCATGCATTCATTAAGAAGTGTGACCAATGTCAGATAACGGGAACAATCACAAGGAAGCATGAGATACCGTTAAATAACATTCTAGAAGTTGAGCTTTTTGATGTGTGGGGGATAGATTTTATGGGGCCATTTCCACCGTCCAGAGGAAACAAATACATTTTGCTAGCAGTTGACTACGTGTCAAAATAGGTGGAGGCTATAGCTTTGCCAACAAATGATGCCATGGTGGTAGCTGCATTTGTGAAAAAGAACATATTCTCGAGATTTGGGACTCCACGTGCTTTAATCAGTGATGAAGGGACTCATTTTTGCAATCGATTGTTGATAACCTTCTAGCTAAATATGGAGTTCGCCACAGAGTTGCTATAGCATATCATCCACAGACAAGTGGGCAAGCTGAGGTGTCAAATAGAGAAATCAAGCAAATATTAGAGAAGACGGTGAGTGTGAATAGAAAGGATTGGGCTGCAAAGTTGGATGATGCCCTCTGGGCATATAGGACAGCATATAAAATGCCAATTGGAGCGTCCCCTTACAAGCTGGTTTATGGGAAAGCATGTCACTTACCCGTTGACCTGGAACACAAGGCATACTGGGCTATCAAGAAGCTGAACATGGACCTTGAGGCCGCAGGCGAGAAAAGACTTATGCAGTTGAATGAGTTAGATGATTTCAGGCTGCACTCTTATGAAAATACTAAGCTATATAAAGAAAAGACAAAAAGATGGCATGACAAGCATATCAAGCCGCGTTACTTTAATCCAGGCCAATAAGTGTTATTATTTAATTCTAGACTACGACTATTCCCTGGGAAGCTAAAATCGAGATGGTCAGGTCCTTTTGAGGTGGTGAGAGTCACTCCTTATGGTGCAATCGAGCTGCGAGCTTTAAATAGTGAGCGGAAATTCTTGGTGAATGGTCATACAGTCAAGCATTATTGGGGAGGAATAATTAATCGTGATAAGACCAAAGTTGTACTCGCTGACGAGTAAGCGAGACTCTGCATTGTGCCACGACGTTAAATCAGGCGCTTGTTGGGAGGCAACCCAATTTTTATCGCTTTCCTAGTTTAACTTCTTAATTTATTTTTTTTAGAATAGATAGAGTATTGCACTTCATTTATAGGTATAGAAATATTAGATGTAATGTTGTAGGACGTGTAAATGGGGTAATGTAAGGCTCGGGGGATCGGGATGTTTATTCCAAAAAAAAAAATTCGTGTGAACAACGGCCAGGCCAGCGCCCGGCGCTGCCTGGGGCGCTGTAGGCAGAATGTGACACGACCCCAGCACCAGGGAGGGCGCGAGGCGCCAGCTGGGGGGGTTAGGTAAGTTTTCAATTTTTTTTCTTTTTTTTGTATTTTATTCTTAACCTATATCCATTTAACCCAACCCAAATACCCATTTACACTACTACTAATACCCATATCCTTTCCCAAACCCACCCAAACACAAACAAACAAAAACAAAAACAAAAACAAAAAAGAAAACACTGCTGTCTGCGTCTTCTTCTTCTTCTTCACGAAATTTTTTTCAATTTTTCAGTCTCTCTTGCACTCTTTGTCCAGGTATGTTCTTCTTTTTATCTTATATTTATTATGTGTTTTCATTAGTATTTATCCACGCTCCCATCCCCAAGACCGCCAATTCCCCATAGTTTCATATTGTAGTTTCCCACTCCCTCATGTAGTTCTTATGACACCTTTATGGTGGGTGTATTGTTTTGGTAAAAGTTTGTGTGTTTCATGTGTATTCGGAGTAGTAAACTAGAATTCCCTCTACATCATTGAAAATTGGGAGGGCCATCATGTTCCACCATTGTTTAAATATAAGAATACACTTCATGCCCACATTGTGTTTGTTCAAATGCTTGAGTGAAAATTTTTGTGAACCGGTGAAGTCTGAGTAACCGGATGCACTTGTGTATGCATTTGGGCTAAGTGTGGGGTGTCTAGGGATGCTTTACAAGTTGGGGGATGTGGCTTTGATGCAGAATATGTTCTTACACCATTGCTTTTGTATGTTTTATGTTGTAGAATCTTGTAAGTTAGCCTAATTTAGCATACTTTAGTCTTTGTGAAAGGTGCAGACCATATGCCTTTAGCTGACCTTATTGAGTATTCACGTTGCCATGATTAATCATTATTGTGTAACACTTGTATTTGTGCCTTCGGTTTTAAGTGTGGGGTCATTTGATGACTTGCATGCCAACCTGAGGCATATGTCTTGAACCTTTCTCACATTCATGTTTACTTGTGTTGCAGGATATTATGGCTCGTGATAGCACTAGCAAAGGCAAAGGCATTGGAAAATCCTCTACCACCTCTCCTGTGACCAAAAAGCGCAAGCAGGGAGAAAGCTCTTCATGGCCATCCAAAGGGAAACAGGTCACCGAGGGATCTCAGCAAGTGCCATTAAGGCCGAGGCCTCGTTTGGATTTGGTTGATGATGCTGCTATTGCTTGGCATCGAGACTTCGTGCCGGCGGGACGGTACGTCTCTGAGATGGGGATTAATACCGCAGCCTTAGAGAGGAAATTCCCGGATATACTTGCCAGGCTGCAAGCTCTAAAGATGGACAAGTTCTTGGAATGCCCGAGGCCTGCAAACCTGAGCATGGTACGAGAGTTGTATACTAACTGGAATTATAGAAGCTACACTTCACATGTACGAGGAAAGGATGTGCCACTAGGCAGGGAGTATTTGTGTGACTATTTGGGGGTTGAGAATGCCGACCCAAGGAGACTCCAACACTTGATCCAAAGGCCGAAATATGAGCTAATACGTCACACTCTTTGTGGCATTGATTCTAATGCTAAGTGGCTACGGAAGCAGGGCAACATACACCTCTCCATGGTTCGCGCAGACTTCAACATCACTGCCAAGGTGTGGCAAAACTTTGTGCAGGAGAGACTAATGCCGGCGGAGCACAGCAGTGATTGCACTCGCGCTAGAGTGTGTCTCATCTTCTCCTTGATGACCGGCCAACCAATTAATGTCACTGAGATCATGCTCAATGAGATGGGTCGCACCAGGTTTGGATGACAGATTCGGCGGTTCTTCTTTGGCAATTTACTGACTCAATATATGATGTTTCGCGAAGTGCCAGAGTATCCCGGACATGATGAGGTGGTGGAGGTGCTGTCAGGGCTTATGGACATCACATCTGTAGTGGAGAGGAGAACTTCAACAGGTATATTTATAACGCTTTGAACTTGTTCACTTCTTTGTCTTCCAAGTCAAAAATAGCTTAGTTCTAAACTCCTTTCTTTTTCCATTTAGCTTTTATTGTTTGTTTGGGTTTGTAACTATGTGACCACTGGAAGTGGAAGGGCTATTTGATGAGACTTTATCAGATGATTGTACAAGAAGGAACTAGATAGATTAGAGAGAAAAAAAGAACAGATGAGAAAAAATGATAATGATAAATAATGAGTAGGGCCGGCATTACCGATGAGGAGCGTATGCATTTGCGCGATGACTTGTCCAGCACGTCCAAGGAGATGTTAGGGATTGCACCTGGCAGCCCCGTTCACCCGTCGGAGGACGTCAACACTGCCAAGG
This sequence comes from Nicotiana obtusifolia, assembly GCA_002018475.1. Taxonomy (NCBI): domain Eukaryota; kingdom Viridiplantae; phylum Streptophyta; class Magnoliopsida; order Solanales; family Solanaceae; genus Nicotiana; species Nicotiana obtusifolia. The sequence continues at coordinate 394,834 of MCJB01019192.1, read as the reverse complement.
GCTCAGATACTGAGGATGAGGATGGAGATGGTGCTACAGGGCCTATGACTTTAGTGTCTTTCAGATCGGATGGTGATGACACCGGCACTGCTAGGGGAGTGGACTCTGATTGACAGGGTGTTTTTCTTTTCATCCTACTCTATTTTACATTTTTACTTGCATCGAGGGCTATGCATTGTTCAAGTGTGGGGTGGGAGGAATACATGTGTTGTAATTGTATATTATGTATAAAATGGTTTTGTTTTGGTTCTTTTAGTAGTTCTAGTGTAGTCCGTTTAGTGTAGTATTAGTTGCTTTAAATGAAAAAAAAAAATTGAAAAAGCTCGGACTTTTCCCGACGATGGATCTGTTGGACAATTTTCTTGAGGGATAAAGTCTGATTAAAACACCAAAAAAAATTTATTTTTTAGGATAGTTAGGTAGTATTCCTTGGTTTTTCTTTGAGCATCGGTTCTTTTCCAAGGATGTAGCTCGAACTGGGCACTTTAATTTCTTTGTAGGAGTAGCTTAGGAAGAAACTGAGTCGTTCTGAGATACTCATTGACATGGTTGATGCTGGCACATTAGCCTATGACATACATTCTGTTTTCCCGTTTATTTGATTTGAATTGTTAAGCCTAAGTAAATTAAATAGCCTATTTTGTGACGCCTTTTCTCAGTTGTTCGACTTGTATGTCACATAGTGCAATATTGCTTAAATTTCTCAATTATGTGTGCTTGCTTGACTCGAGAGTGGAACAAAACCGTCTCGATTGAGTCATGTGCAATGTGTGAGTAAGGATTGTGATTTTTTGTGCTATCCTGTGTAGTCTAGAACTTGCCCCGTGTGTTAATTGAAGCGAAATTGTAAGTTGGGCTAATCTAGGAGATGACGTAGGCATTTTCTCGCTTGATCATGGATGTGCTTGTCACATAAAAATAAAATTTTCCGTTGCTAGCCCCTTTGAGCCTATAGACCTTTTCTTTAGCATCCACATTACAAGCCATACCTCTATTTTGTTCTTAATTTGATCTTGATTGAATCTTTACCTCCTAAGGCACTTAGTCGCTAAAAGAAGTAAGGTTAGAGATTGGGGAGTAGCTTTTGAGTGGAACCATGGAAGGGCCCGTTGGTGCACTAAAGTTGAAATCAAAAGTCACTAGCTGATGAGCTTTAATGTATGGAGTGTGTGAAGAAAAGAGAAGAAAAAAAAATTATAGTGAAAGTATGTAGAAAACACTTCCAATTCTTATTGATTTGTGCTAGTGGAAATATAGAATTGCTTAATTGAAAAAGAGGGCTATGTGTATAAGGCAAGTGAATTGGTTGAGAAGAAAATGTGCTTGAATTGTGAATGTAGTGTACTAAAGTGCTTAGGAGGGTTAGTCACTATTTCTAAATATATCCTACCCGTCCCTTAGCCTACATTACAAACTTAAAAGTCCTAATTGATCCTAGATTTGGCTAGCTTAAATTAGTAGAGATTTACACTACGGGCAAGCTTATGATACGACCAGGGAATGCATATGAATTCTTTGTGAGAGTGAGCGAATTTTGTTCAAATGTGCGATGTCGTTTATCTATATTCAAAAACATATTTGAATGTGTGGACTATCTATATTCACTCTTTTGTTTGTTGGTAAGGGCACATGATCTCATGAATGATTGGTAATGTTGTAAACTTTCTTGTTGGGTAAGTGCATGAATTGAGGGTGCATAGTGGTTGCAAGTCGACTTTTGAGGTTGGGTGGTGACGAATAGGTTGTTGAAATATATTAAATTGAAGTATTATACTTGGGTATGCTTAGCTGGAAGAATGTGAATTCTTGTGTGTTCATGCTTGCGTGCCGGTATTGATCGTGGTCAAGGGTATAGCGTGTGGTTAAAAGTTCGAGTGCTCTCCTATGATATGAAGTTTTTACGTAGTTGGGAGGTTGTTAGATAGTCCCATTGCTCGAGGACGAGCAAGAGTCTAATAGGATTGATTATGTATCACAATTTCATCACTACATCGAAGGCTTTTTTGTAAATATATTGATAAGATAGCTTTGTGTTGATGTTTAGCTTAAAGCATATATATTTCTATGTATATCGCCTCATATTTGACTCTTTTTTCGTGAAATTGGTATGTTAAATGCTATGATTTATATTAATTTGAAGTGTTTTTATGTGTAGGAATGAGTCGGGAGCAATTGGGGGCGAAACGCGCAAGATTTGAGCCAAAACGAACAAAATCTGACGAATTGAGCATCTGGGCGCCACAGGCAGCGCCTGCCGCCACCTGTGGCGCTGGAGGCAAAATGGAATTTGAGGCAGCGCCCTGGTGGGCGCCTAAAGCTACCCAGGGTGCCGGTGACGTGATTTTGTCCAAATTCGCCCGGGACAAGGTTATTTCGGCTCTAGACCTACCCAACACGTATAAAAGCAAGACTAAACATATTTTTGAGGGGGAGAGACGCCACCTTGGAGGAAAAACACACATAGGATCGTTACAAAGCGGAGAATTCTCAGTTTTCTTCATCTTTTTCTAGTATTTTCAATTGATTCAAAACTTATGCAATTGTGTGATTATATTATGAGTGGCTAAACACCATTGTTCTGGGGTTATGATTAGCCATGAATATTGTTAATTCACCAACATATGGTTGTTTCTTCAATTCTGTGTTTAATTGCTTAATTGTCTGGCCAACAGTTAGGTTCTATTTACTATCTATGCTATGCTTGGGAAAGCCGTGTTTAAATTAGAAAAGAGTTAAAGAGAGCATGATCTTAACCCTTAGGGGGAGCGGATTTGTGGTTAGGATAGGAACATACCTAATCATCGTGCTTAATTAATTATCGTGATCTTAATGCGTTCTTAATAGATTGATTTCATAGGAATATAGGCGTTAATCTATTGAGAATAGGCGAGTAGTACTTCGGGAGAAGGCTATGAGAGCATTTATCGATTAATTAGCAACCATGAGTGAATTATATGAAAGGGAGAGTTAATTCGAACACAATACGATTGGTAAATCGATCACAACCCTGGAATACTTGTCTCTACTGAACAAACAACAATCAACTAGTTACTTGATAATTTAGTTATTACTTAGAATTGTAGTTTAGCATAATTAAACTCTTGAACTCGAATTTAGCTTGACGGAATAACAATATTGGTGTGTTAGTGAGTAGTTGCTACAAGTCCCTGTGGGTACGATATCTGGACTTTCAAATCCTATATTACTTGTCGGTCACGTATACTTGCGTGTGCGTTTGGGAGCAACAACAACAACTACATATTCAAGATCAAACTCAAAGGCCCTTGGATTTATTTACTATTGGAAAGAAGAATCAGAGGATACATAGAGATTGTACACTCAAATTATTTGAAATCAAATACTTCGATTGTTGTAATATTTTTTGATCTCGATTATTTTTTTGACGCAAAATTTATTATCTACAATATGGTATTTGGTATTTACAAAAATAATACCGAAATACCGATACCGTACCGAAATATATAATAAGTTATAAAATGCACATATTATTGATTATAACATACTAAGTTACATAATACTTTTCTTTGATATTGCATGTTGAGGCTGGCAGTAAAGCTCATGTACTTCTTTAGGAAAATGGAGGAACAATGTAGGCTGCAGATTTTGACTCTTATTCTCTAGGATGGCAAGTATCTTAACGTAATACTTTTACGGTTTTAGGGCATTTCTTCTCGTGTATTGAATTGCATCTGTTGGATTAGTCCTTGTTGTATTCTCTAACTTCAGCAATTAGCTCTAGCAAGTAACAACATATTTTCAATGATAAAATTTATTCCTTTATGTACCTTTTTTCTCTATATGGGTTGATACTTGTTGGTTTTGGACAAAATCTTATCAATTGTCATGTGAGGTCAGAAAGTTTTTATTTTTATATTTGTGAATATTTTAATTAAAGATATTACAGTTTATGGCTTTATGCACTAGTTAATATTGAAAACGAACAAATCGAAGTTACCGTACCGAGTAAACCGAAACCAAAAAGAGAAAAGCCAAACCATACCGAATATAATTAGGTACGATATTGATATAGCTTTTTAAGAACCCGAATACCGAAAATAACGAACCAAAATATCTAAATATTGTACTATACCGACCGACGAACACCCCTAATGTCCATAGCATTTACTAATTCTAAGTGGTTAGTGTGTATGATCATCATACTTGTGTGCAAAATATATGCTTATTAGTAGAAGATATAATACATCAACAACTTAAAATTTGAGGAATTTTTTCATACGGACATTTAAACTAAGACTACTACCTATTAGACATATGAACTCAAGTTAAAATACTGATTAAATACGACTTCCTTTGACAAGAAATATTGTGTGAATTTCGTTATAATAAAGCGTGCAAACGTGAAAAACGCCGAATGAAGTATAATATAACTTTTATATTTAATATTTATGTATGTATCTCCAATTATATCATAATTAAAGCTCTAATACCTAATCGTTTCTCCATTTCACTCTCTTGGTTCTCATTTCACGGTTATATCTTTATCTTTATTTGAAACTCACTCATTTAAAGCACGGTCAATTCCAGGTGAATTAAAGCTCTTTATTCCCTATCTCTAAGAGAAGTTCCCAACTTGTTGAATGGTTGTACCACAGCTCGTTCGAAGGTCTGGACATTAACAAATCAATATCACCTCGTAATGGACGAGCTTCTATAGCTGTTGTAACTAACCAAAATTGAAGACATCATGTACCCAAATAAAGTTTCGGATGCAGGTTTTATTTTAGAATTCACCTAGACACGAGAAGGGAATTGGATTGTGTCTTACTCAATTTTCACATTTTCAACAAATTTGGTTCTTTGAACTATCCAAACAGACACACACAGAAATAATTAAGAAAAGTAATCAACTAAGAGACTTTTATGGAAAACCTCCTTGCTCAAGGAAGTAAAAACCACGACCTACTCAGTAGGATTTTCCTCAAATCTTCACTAAACTTTAAAGAATAATTTTTAGATTATAACTCTATAGCCAAGGGGACTAACTCTAGTATCATGATCCCTATAATCAATCCAATTATAGCAACCCCTTCCCAAACTAACTCTAGTCTGGGAAGCTTATAAAGACCGAAGTTTCATCAATAACCTACTATTACACTTCTTTAAAAGCAAATAGGTTACAATTTAAACCACTTGACTCAATTAAACAATTAAAGAACTTGAGCACCTTCATCTTCAAGAACTGGTTATCCAATTGGTTGGCTTAAATCTTAAGAAGTATCTTTTTGTTGTGATTGCTATTGTCAGACATATTCTCAGTGACTCAATAGTAGTAGTCTTGAAGTCCGGCAACAATTCTTTTTTATAGTTGCAAGTTCGGACGAAATTCTTCAATTAATACTTCAAAACCTAGAATATTTCGGTTAAAGAAAACCTCCTCCTATTTAGATTTGGTTTCCTTTGTTTCCAACTCTTCAATATATTTTTTTTCTACGTAAGTCTTTCGCATAAATACAAATTCCTTTTTGTGCGCAAAATCCTCCAATTTTGCGCATTCCTTTTAGGGCACGAACAGAATCTTCTGGGAATTCCAACTTGCATGAGAATACTTGTCTTCCACGCCTAAGGGGTATTTCCACATGGGTATTATCACAAAACAATACCAATCTGAAGGGGTATTTCCCCCACATGAAGTTAGGCAAGACACTTACATCAAGACACGCTAACTCAATCCACTAATAGGCCTTTCCCTTGATTATCCAACTCCGAACGGCTCGAATCTAACCAAAACAACTTTATACCATAAATATAAACTATAGGAAGCTAATTCGAATAATAAAGTTACGATCTTTTAAAAGAAATAAAAGTCAACTCAAAAAGTCAACCCAGTCCCGCGTCTTGAAACCCGACCGAAATTACAAAATTCGAACACTCATTCGAGAGCGAGTCCAACAATACAAGAATTACTGAAATTCGACCTCAAATCACCTTTCAAAACTCAAAAATTTTGTCTAGGAAGTATTTACCATTTCCCCCCAAATTTCCAACTCAAATCACTAATTAGATGATGAAAATAATAATAGATTTATGAAATATAGTCCAATTCGGGTTAGAATCACTTACCGCAACAATCTCCTTGAAGAACCCCAGAAAAATCGCCTCACACCGAGCTCTCTAGGTCCAAAATATGAAAAATGAGATGAGCCCTCATTTTTTAAATTATAATCTACTGCCCAGATTCCTCTTACGCGAACGCGAGAACCTACTCGCGAACACGATGACCAAACGATCTCAAGCTTCGCCAACGTGAAGCCTCACTCGCGAACGCATAGACCAAACACATGAGGTCCCCCCAACCAGCCTCTCTTCTTCGCGAACATGTGGCCTTCTTCACGAGCGCGAAGAATAAACTTCACCTTCCTCCCAGGTACTCTTCGCGAAGGCGTATAAGGATACCAGACACTAGAAAATCTGCAGCTCCACAAGTTTTGAAATGCGCCAGACATGGTCCTAATCACACCTGAGGCCCTCGAGACCTCAACAAAACATACCAACAAGTCCAAAAATATCATACGAACACGCTCAAAGTGTGAAATCACATCAAACAACACTAGAACCACGAATCGCGCGTTGGTTCAAGCCTAATGAACTTATGAACTTTCGAATTTCAAAACTAATGTCGATTCATACCAAAACAACTCCGGTTGACTTCAAATTTTGCACACAAGTCATAAATGACATGACGGCCTTATTTCAACTTCCCGAATCAAAACCCAACCCTGATATCAATAAAGTCAACTCCTGGTCAAACTTTCTAACCTTCCAAATCTTCAACTTTCCAACTTTCGCCAATTCACGCCGAAACGACCTAAGGACCTCCAAACCAACATCCGGACAGGCTCCTAAGTCTAAAATCATCATATAGAGCTATTGGAACCGTCAAAACTCCATTCCTGAGTCATCTACACAAAAGTCAAACTACGGTCAACTCTTTTAACTTAAACCTCCAACTTACGGACCATGTGTCCAATTTCATTCCGAACTCACCCGAAACCAAAACCAAATTCCCTGGCAGGTCACATAATCACAATATAACATAGAAAAAGCAATAATTAGGGGATCGGGGCTAAAATACTCAAAATGACCGGACGGGTCATTATATCCCCCCCTCTTAAAACAAACGTTCGTCCTCGATTGAGTAAAAAGGCATAACCGAAGTGGTGAAAAGATGATGATAACGGCTACGCATATCATGATCCGGCTCTCAAGTTGCCTCCTCGACTGATTGACCCCTCCACTGAACCTTCACTGAAGCAATATTCTTCGACCTCAACCTTCTGACCTGCCAGTCCAAAATGGCCACCGGCTCCTCAATATAAGACAAATCCTTGTCCAACTGGACTGAGCTGAAGTCTAACACATGAGACAAATCACTGTGATACTTACGGAGCATAAGAATATAGAATACTAGATGAACTGCAGCTAGACCAGGTGGCAGTGCAAGCTTGTAGGCCACCTCTCCAATCCTCTCAAGAATCTCAAAAGGTCCGATATACCTAGGGCTCAACTTGTTCTTCTTCTCGAACCTCATAACACCCTTCATGGGCGAAAGGTGGAGCAAGACCCTTTCCCCAACCATGAATGCAACATCGCGAACCTTCCGATCCGCATAATTTTTCTGTCTAGATTGGGCTGTACGAAGTCGATCTTGAATCAACTTAACCTTTCTAAAGCATCCTGAACCAAGTCTATACCCAACAACCTAGCCTCACCAGGCTCGAACCAACCCACTGGAGACTAACATCGCCTCCCATACAAGACCTCATACGGAGCCATCTTAATGCTCGACTGTTAGCTATTGTTGTACTCCATCACACACGCACGAAGCATATCCTCCAGTATCTGAATAGTGCGTTGTAGTCAAAGCAGTCTTGAGCTTTTGAAAGCTCTCCTCAAACTCCTCAGTCCACCTGAATGGAGCACCCTTCTAGGTCAATCTGGTCATAGGTGCAGCGATAGATGAGAAACCCTCTATGAGACGACGATACCCAACCAAACCAAGAAAATTCTGGATCTCAGTAGCTGAAGACGGTCTAGGCCAACTCTGCACTGCTTCAATCTTCTTAGGATCTACCTTGATCCCCTCACTCAACACTACATGACCCAAAAATGCCATCCAATCAAGCCAGAATTCACACTTTGAAAATTTTGCATACAACTTCTTTTCTCTCAAGGTCTGGAGTACAGTCCTAAGGTGCTGCTCATGATCATCCCGGCTCCGGGAATACACTAAGATGTCATCAATAAACACAATGATGAATGAGTCAAGATAGGGCTGGAATACGCTGTTCATCATGTGCATGAATGTTGCTGCGGCGTTGGTTAGCCCAAATGACATCACAAGGAACTCGTAATGACCATACCGAGTCCTGAAGGCAGTCTTCGCAATATCTGGCTCCTGAATCTTCAACTGATGATAGCCTGAACGCAAGTCAATCTTTAAGAACACTATGGCACCCTGTAGCTGATCAAATAGGTCATCAATGCGTGGGAATAGATACATGTTCTTCACTGTAACCATGTTCAACTGGCGATAATAAATACACATGTGCTGGAACCATCCTTCTTCTTTACTAACAAGATCGGGGTACCCCAAGGTGATACACTAGGCCGAATGAAACCATTATCAAGCAACTCTTGCAACTGCTCCTTTAACTCCTTGAACTCTGCTGGGGCCATATGATATGGAGGAATAGAAATGGGCTGAGTGCCCGACAATAAATCAATACCAAAATCGACATCCCTGATGGGCAACATGCCCGGAAGATCTGCCGGAAATACATCTGGATAGTCCCTCACTACCGGAACTGACTCAACAGTAGGAGTATCAACACTGGTATCTCTCACATATGCTAGATACGCATCACACCCCTTTCCAACCATCCATTGTGCCTTAAGGAAAGACACCACCCTGCTAGGATTTTAATCCAAAGTACCCCTCCACTCCAACCGTGTTAAACCTGGCATAGCCAATGTTATTGTCTTGGCTTGACAATCAAGAATAGCATGATAGGACGACAACCAGTCCATGCCCAAAATAACATCAAAATCTACCATATTGAGCAACAATAGGTCGACTCTGGTCTCAAAACCACCAAGAACAACTAAACACGACAAATACACACTATCAAAAACAATGGAATCTCCCACAATCGTGGACACATAGACAGGAGAACTCAAAGAATCACGGGATATACCCAAAGATGGAGCAAAGTAAGATGATACATAGGAATAAGTGGAGCCTGGATAAAATAAAATTGATGCATCTCAATGACAAACCGGAGTAATACTTGTGATAACTGAGTCAGATGCAACCGCCTCTGTCCTAGTAGGAAGAGCTTAACGTGTAGCCTGGCCTCCCCTTCTAGGACAACCTCTACCTGCCAAACCTCCATCCCTGGATGGCTGTGCAAGTAGAGTGGCACCTGGTGCGGTAACCACGGCCTGAGAAGCCTTAGGGCCCTGTGGAATACGTGGGGCCTGAGTAGTCTGTGGAGGTGCACCCCTCCTGAGTTTGGGGCAATCTTTCACCATATGACGAGTGTCACCACACTCAAAACAAGCTCTCGAAGGACGTAGCTGCTGAAACTGGCTCGGACCTAATCAACTGGACTGATCGCTGAAAGTACCCCGTGTAGGAGGTGCACTAGATAGTGGCGGTGCTTAATGGCAGCCTGAGGCCTGGGAGTAGCTGGAATACCGCTGGAAGCTGGAAGTGCTGAATGAACAGGACGACTCACATAGCCTCTACCATGATGGCCTGCAACAAGGGCACGGGTACCACTATATGTTCCAGAATCTCGAGGCCTCTTGGCCTCCCTCTTCTCTCTCTCCCGGGCCCACATACCCTCCAATATCCTAGCGATCTCCACTACCTACTGGTATGGGATGTCCATCTCTAACTCTCGAGCCATGCTGAATCTGATACTAGGGTTAAGCCCCTCGATAAATCTATGAACTCGCTCTCTGATAGTGGAGACTAAAGCTGGGGCATGTCTGGAAAAATCACTGAACTGGACTGCATGCTCCGATACGGTCATAGCACCCTAGCGCAACTGCTCAAACTCGGCGCGCCATGCATCCTTAAGACTTTGAGGAACAAACTCCCTCATGAACATCTTTGAGAACTGAGCCCAGGTGGGCGAAGCTGCCTCGACTGTGCTACCCAACTCATACGCTCGCCACCACTGATAAGCCGCTCCCTTAAGCTAGAATGTAGTGAAAGCAATCCCACTCGACTCCATAATACTCATAGTACGGAGGATACAATGGCACTCCTCAAGAAAACCCCGTGCATCCTGTGAAGCCAAACTGCTGAAAGTAGGAGGGTGGTACTTCTTGTAACTCTCGAGCCTGAGTTGCTCCCCCTCAAAAGATGCTTCCCTAAGCCAAACCACTGCAAGTAGGAGTGTGGTACTTCTTGTACCTCTCGAGCCTGAGCTGCTTCCCCTTAAAAGCTGCTGCCCTAACCTCGGGCTAAACTAGGACAACTGACTGCACTGATATGACCTCTGGAACCTGGTCAACCTGGACCCACTGCTCTAGGGTACAGGTGGCGGGAAACTGTGCTCCTCCCTAACTTAGCTAAAGTGCCAAACATGCTCAAAAATTGGGCAAGAGTCTCCTGAAGTGCAGGGGTAGTAATAGGCGTCTCAGGTGCCTGCTCTCCAACTGGAGCTACTGGTGGCTCCTCTGTAGCAACTCGTGCAGGTGCTCTGGTTGCACCACGTGGCCGTCCTCGGCCTCTGCCCCAGCCTCTCGCGACTCTGGCAGGGGGCGTGAGTGTCTGATCATCCAATCCAGTTGTACGTATCCTCACCATCTATGAGAGAATAGATTGACGGAGATTTAGAATCCCGAAGTCAACAAATTTGCACGATAAGGAATCAAAGTAGTGAAACTTTTCCTATCAGTTCCATAGTCTCTCGAAGATAAGTACAGACGTCTCCATACCGATCCACGAGACTCTACTAAACTTGCTTGTGACTCATAATACCTATGAACCTAGAGCTCTGATACCAACTTGTCACGACCCCAATTTCCCTCCGAAAGATGTAGTGTTGGCACCTAGTCTCTAAGACTACGTAAGCCCAACAACATGCGGAATATAACTGAAATAACAAATAAACTCCCAAATACTCAATGATTTATAATAAAGAAAAACTTCATAACTTAACATAGGCATTTTCCCCAAAACCTGGTGATACCGAGTCACAAGCTCTATAACGGTATCATAGTCATCCCTATACACTGTATCTAATAAAAGAAGGAAATATAGAAGTAGATAGAGGATGACTCCGAGTCTGCGGACACTGGCAAGTGTACATTGAAGTCTCCAAGTATGAACTTACCTCACTGATGCCTGGACTAGTAGGAGGTACCTGGATCTACAAAAAAATATGTGTAGAAGTGTAGCATGAGTATACCACAATGATACCTAGTAAGTGCCAAGCCTAACCTCGGTAGAGTAGTGACGAGGTCAGGTCAAGGCCCTACTGGAATAAATAAGAAACTGAACAAGGGTATAACATTGAAATAATAACAACAATAGAAATGAGACAATTAAAGAAGTACATCGATAATAGCTACACTAAAATAAGGCAAATAATACTCCAAAGAAGAAAACAAGAGATACTACAACACAGAACAAAACAATAGAACACAAGTGATGAAATAGAAGTATCAACAAGAGTCACTACCGAGGTACCGCCTCGTAGTCTCAAATCACAAATCAATTCACAATCTTTCCTTATATCACTGCGAGAGCCTTACATTTAGTTTTGAAAATTATTTTTCCAAAATAGCATCCCCGTTTTAGCCCACATTATCACACCACATGACTTCTAGTAGTTACCCTACTAGCCACGCGTATCGTGCCCACCTTATCTTACCGTATGCGTTTCAACCCAAAACCTTATACCACCGCTTGCGTATCAATATCACAATATATCACAAATCGCACCTCAAGTGCCCAATATCACAACTTGCCTAAGAAACCAACAATAATAGTGTTTTCCCACTAAAGAGCCCATGGCTCGACCACAATGTACACAAGAGTCTCAATAATAACAGCAGGAAGTGAATAACTCAACAGAATAATATTTTACAACTTAACACTTTGCCTCAATGTGAATCACGGCCTTTATAACTCAATACCAATTTCAACAACAAGATATACCAAGAACAACAACTTCAAGTAAGAATTCAATGGTTAAATAATGAATATGGAATAAAAGAAACAAGAACTTCAACTAAACATGTTGTGCAATTAACAAATAAGAGATAAGACAAATAGAGCATATGAAATAAACTAATGATGATGAAGATAACATATTAAGATATCTCAATTAAGGTATAAAAGGAATCTACATAGCTAAAACGGGTAAATTTCCACATTTAGCCCGTGTACACACTCGTCACCTTGCGTACACGGTTTCTACACATCACAATTATCATATAACAACACCAATCTTAAGGGGTATTTCACCTACACGAAGTTAGGCAAGATACTTACCTCAAAATACGCTAATCAATCCACTAGTAGGCTTTTCCCTTGATTATCCAACTCCAAATGGCTCGAATTTAGCCAAAACAACTTCATACCATAAATATAAACTATAGGAAGCTAATTTGAATAATAAAGTTATGATCTTCGCAAAAAAAATAAAAAGTCAACTCAAAAAGTCAATCGGGGCCTGTGTCTCGAAACCTGACCAAAATTACAAAATCCGAACAACCATTCGATAGAGAGTCCAACCAAACAAGAATTACTCAAATTCAACCTCAAATTGCCTTTTAAAACTCAAAAATTTAGTGTAGGAAGTTTTTATCATTTTTTTCCAAATTTTCAACTCAAATCCCTAATTAGATGATGAAATATAGTCCAATCCGGGTTAGAATCACTTAACCCAACAATCTCCTTGAAAAACTCCTAAAAATCGCCTCACACCGAGCTCTCTAGGTCTAAAATATGAAAAATAAGATGAACCCTCATTTTTTAAATTGTATTCTGCTGCCCAGATTCATCTTACACGAATGCGAGAACCCACTCGCGAACCAGATGACCAAACGATCCCAAGCTTCGCGAATGCGAAGCCTCACTCGTGAACGCGTAGACCAAACGCGTGAGGTCCCCCCAGCCCACCTCTCTTCTTCGCGAATGCGTGACCTTCTTCACGAACGCGAAGAACAAACTTCACTTGCCTCTCAGGTACTCTTCGCGATTGCGAGACCTCTCTCGCGAACGCGTATAACGACACTACACACCAGAAAATCTGCAGCTCAACAAGTTCTGAAATGCGCCGAACATGGTCCGAAACACACCCGAGGCTCCCAGGACCTCAACCAAATATACCAACAAGTCCTAAAATACTATAGAACATGCTCGAAGAGTCAAATCACATCAAAAAAAATACTAGAACCACGAATCGCGCATCGATTCAAGCCTAAGAACTTATGAACTTCCGAATTTTAAAACTAATGCCGATTCATACCAAAACAACTCCGATTGACTTCAAATTTTACACACAAGTCATAAATAACATGACAGACCTATTTCAACTTTCAAAATCAAAATTCGACCCTAATATTAATATAGTTAACTCCCGGTCAAACTTTCCGACCTTCCAAACCTTCAACTTTCTAACTTTGGTCAATTCACGTCGAAACGACCTAGGGACCTCCAAAACCAACATCCGGAAACGATCCTAAGTCTAAAATCACCATACGGATCTATTGAAACCGTCAAAACTCCATTTCAGAGTCCTCTATACAAAAGTCAAACTACAGTCGATTCTTTCAACTTAAACCTCCAACTTAGGGACTATGTGTCCCATTTCACTCTGAAACTCATCCGAAACCAAAACTAAATGCTCCCGCAGGTCACATAATCATAATATAACATAGAGGAAGCAATAATTAGGGAATCAAGGCGAAAATACTCAAAACGACCAGTTCGATCGTTACAGGTCTGCTATGAATCTGGTTCACTCAACATTCACATCTCTTATCTGCACCTTAGTCTAGTAGCACACCAAATTGGAACAAAAAACCTGGTTCTCAAATACAGTTTGTGAATCATCAAAATATAATTTCATGCTCAGCTCAATACATTTACTGGTAAATTAACTATTTCTTTCTGCTTGTGCTATATATTGGATGCTAATGATGGATGCAATTATTTTAGGTAGTATGATGACGAAATGACTGAGAAAGTAAAATTTTCATCTTGAGTTTATTGAAAAGTATCAAAAAATTGAATAAGAGTAGGATCGAGAAAATAAAAAATAGAAGAGGCTACTCATTGTTGTGTTTTTAGTGTTGATTATACCAAATGGTTGTGTGGTTCTAATGAGTAGAAGTTGTAGTTAAGGGGTAATATTGTGCAATTATTTAAGTGTTAAAAAAAAAGAAGATACAATCTAATCACAAACTATATTAAATGACGCTAATCTGAGCTCCAAACTTACATAAACAATCAACTTAACAAAATAATAGGAGTGTCTAATGTAAGTTAGAGTACTCATATATGAAGGGTTTATACATTTGTTATTTGGCTTTTAGTTCTATTGCTCTGACCTTTCTGATAGAATTTAGAAAGAATAAACTGTATACAAATAATCATCTTTAACTATTTCAAGTCTGACATCTTCATTGCAAGTAACTTAGCATTTCTATAAATCTCCTCGTATGTTTTCTTCTAATATTATTCTTGCAATAGGTGCAATGTTTGAGATCAATGTGTTTTGCAAAAATATTCACATTAACATGCAAATTCATTAGTTTGCTCTAATGTCTTCTAACATAGAACGATAACACTATTATGAGTAGGACTTAACATTCATTCCATTGTAGGTTCTGAAAAAAGGATTTCAGTATCCATTCCAAATGTCCCAAGTCCTCTCTTGTTAACGTGCTCAACTGATCTATGTATTAACAATAGTTAATTCAACTTCAAATTATTAATTAAAATTTTTCACACGTAAGATCGGATAGCCAATTCGATATCATATTTGTAAACATACAATTTAAATACAATAGAAAAAGAAAAAATCTAAAAATATGCATAATTTTTAGGAGTAAGAGGTCCTATCAATATTGTAATGGGTGGTTTAGCATCCTCATTTTGTAGATATGGTGAAAGGTGGTTGGAAAGTGCAGATAGAAGGTTGTAAAATATTTCGAATGGTGAAGAGACTTAAATTTCTAAAGAAAGGACCGAAGAAGTTCAACTCTCAATATTTTAGGAATATAGTGAAGCCAATAAGGACAGGAAAGAGTTAAGAAAAGCTCAAGAGAAACTGCAAGCAAGTCCTTTGAACATGGATCTGCAGCATAAGGAAATGGAAATCTATCAGCAATTCAGGAAGTCATCATTTCTGGCAGAAATGTACTTGCGGCAAAATAGTAAAGCCACTTGGATAAGATTGAAAGATGACAACACTACGTACTTTCATTCAGTGATCAAACATAGAAAATTGAAGCAAGCTACTACTCAGATAAAAGATGATCAAGGTAAATGGCAGATAAATCCTGATGAGATTGCTAAAATCTTTGTAGGCTACTATAAAAACTTATTGGGCAAGAATACAACTTCAAGGGCAAGATCTCTGGATAGTTTTTGAAAGAAGGAAATGTGCTTTCTCCACAACAGCATGTTGATTACTTAAATCGTATATTGGGAAAGATGTTAAATAAGCAGTATTTCAAATAGATAGTAGAAAAAGTCTTGGTCCTAATGATTTTGGCAGTGGATTCTTCAAGTCGGCTTGGAACATTGTTGGAAAAGACATTACACATGTTGTGCTGGAGTTTTTACAAAATGGTATGCTTCTAAAGTAGCTGATTTAACCAACATAGCATTTGAACCTAAAGTAGAAGTGCCAGAATATGCAAGTCAATATAGACCAATATTATGCTGTAATGTAGTAGACTGAAGAATGTTATATGCTATATTTGTGGCAGACAACTAAGCTGCATTTATACAAGAAAGGTCCATGATGCACAATATTCTTATATGTCATGATTTATTAAGACATTGTAACAGAAACATCAACTAGATGCCTTCTGAAGATTGATCTTAGAAAAACAAATGATATGGTGGATTGGAGATTCCCGGAAGAAGTACCAACAGGATTTGGGTTTCCACTGAGGTTTATATAACTGATTTTGACATGTATTCCTCTCCAAGATTCTCAATAAGAGTGAATGTGAAAGGTCATGGTTACTCTGAAGGTAAAAGAGGGCTAAGGCAAGTGGCCCCTATGTCTCTATTGCCCTTTGTCTTAATAATGAAATATCTCTCTAGAGTGCTGAAAATCATGAGTGATTTTTCAGATTTTTAATTTCACCCCATGTGTAAGCAATTGAAACTTACTCATATGATATTTGCAGATGATCTTATGATCTTCTGCAAAGGCAATCTTGCTTCAGTTACAAGAGTGGTTGAAGCCTTATCACACTTCAGTAAAGCTTGATTCATAGAAAATTTGGAGAAATCAAACATTTTCATAGTAGAAGTTGATAACTTCACTAAGGAGCAACTTATAGCCAGGACATGATTCATTTAGGGGACGTTTCCAATTAAGTATCTTGGTTTTCCGTATCTTCAAAGAAATAGAACAAACTAGATCAGTTGATAGATTATTACCATTACCAAAAGAATTAAAACAACATATTTAAAGCAACTTTCACATGCAGGCAGGCTCTAAGTGATAAATTCAACTTTATTCTCCATTTACAACTTTTGGGGGGCGGTGTTTATATTGCCTCGAAGTGTGGTGACGGAAGTTGACAAAATTTGTAGAGAGTACTTATGAAAGAGTACAGAATAGAGAAAGACGATAGCACTGGTGGCATGGAAAAGATATGCTTTCCTAAGAAGTATGGTGGATTGAATGTCAAAGGTAGTAAAAACTAGAATGTTGCTTTTGTTGGAAACCTTCTTTGGCAGTTGATTAAAAGAAAGGAGTCACTATGCGTTAAGTGGATTCATGGTCTATATATGAAATAAGATACAAATATCTGGACTCATAAAGTCCCCTTTGATTGCAGCTGGTATTAGAAAAAACTAAACTCTTTGAAAAATGAAATGCATACATGGTATGTGCAGGGGCAGTATACATTAAGTAATGGAGGAGAATACTCAGCTACTAGGAGCTATAATGCATTTCTAGGAGATTTAAATAGATTGCAAACTATTGATCTTATATGGAGTATAATTGCACAACCAAAGCACAATTTTTTTATGTGGCTGGAGCCACAAGGAAGACTACTGTTAAAAATGTATGTGCATGTAGAGAATGTATATTGTTGCTTATGTGAGGCCAAACTGTTAAGACAAACAAGTACTTGTTTGTAGAATGTCACCGGTTAAAGATTGTCAGATCAGAGCTCATATAATGGACAAATGTGCAATTACATGAAGGAAACATCGAGCAGACACTAGCAAATATAAAGAAGAAACGATAGAAACAATCCAAGAAAAAAGTTGTGGAAGCCATTTTGTAGCAATGTTGACCATACTTGAAGAGCCAAAAATTGGAAGCAATTCAAAGATATAACTGTAAATACTGAAGAGGTAGTAGGACAGATTAAAAGGAAGTTATTGAAAGAATAGGTTCACTTAGAAGGTCAAAAAAAAGCACATAGTTGCGGGGTGTTTTCGATAAGACTTAGATGTATATAGTGTTTGTTTAGAGGCGTAACATTCATAATACGTTATGAATTTAAGTGCTCTCTAAGTGTATTCATTTTGTTATTAATGGTAATATTTATAACTGTTACCAAAAAAAATAAAAAATTAATAGGTGCTAATATTTTCACATGAAAAAATAAGCATTTTCTTTGTCTCAATTTGTTTGATACCTTCATCTCACAAAGAATAAAAAATTTTAATGTAAAAATCCCTAATGTTTATATTCATACATTTCCCTTAAGAAGATATTCCTATGAGGGTTGATATGATAGGCATGTCTTAGGGGTGTTAATGGTTCGGTTCGGTCGGTTATTTTATAAAATTTGTATCATATCAATTTTTTGGCTATTCTATTATGTATAATAACCAAAATAAGACTTTTCGAAACCGTCCCAATCATATCAGTTTCTCTTCGGAATCGGTACAGTTTGGTTAATTTTTGGTATTTTTTTTAAATATCATATAAAAATCACTAGTAGGAGTAGAATTTTAAATATCCTTACTTTTATAGGACTTAGCAAAACTCTCTAGACATTTTTACATTTGGAAGGGTGATGAATTAAAAAAATATGAAAGATGGCTAGAGTATAGATCCATCAATTATTTTACAGTAGCGTCAAAGAAACTAAGCAAATTAATACAAAGAAAATATAAATCACACGAGTGGAAAGATATTAATCAAGTTGGGACTGAGACTCAAGAATAAAGTGTATAAAAGATTGGATATTAAAAAAGATAAATCTAAATCATACGAAAGGAAACATATTCAATACATTGTAGTTTGCTACTTATAATCGCTACAATATATTGTGTTTTAGCTTGCTAGTGAATAAGTTGGAAATAATTTAGTCTCAATAGGAGTAGCATAATAGATTTGAGAATTAGGATTTTGAGTTTAATTACTTGTTGGCTTGTAACTTTTTCATAATTCCAAGACCCAAGGAAAAATTTAATACTTTATTTTTTAAAAATTAATATATAAAATTTCACATGTAAATTTATTCTGTACAGTTTGATATTTTTTTGATTTATTTTCATAAAATAAAAAATCTAGCCTAATTATCGGTACGGTTATAGGTTTATATAAAAACCTATGATTTTATTAAAAAAAACTCAAAAACGGATTCGAAACGGAACGGTACGGTACGGTTCGGTCGGTTTTTAAATACTATTAACACCCGTAGTATGCCCCTCACTAGATGGATAATATTTACATATTAACCGTATGTGTCAATAATATTTATTTTATTTTTAAACTCTGAGTAGCTAGTCAAATAGTACCAAATAAATTAGAATGAAAGAAATAATAATTTTTTCTATAGTTTAAAATTGCAAAATATTTCTCATTGTAAATTCTTTTTATTCGCGGGAAAGGAGAACATAAAACAAATATAGAAAAATCAAGGAATATATCCTTCTATTTAAAACTATGGTTTACCAATTAGCATAGACCTAAGCCCCAGCATAGACTAGTAAGTTTTTTCCCTAGTCTTTTCTGGAACATTCGATAGAAAGATTGGCGTAGGCGACACAATTAAGGCCAATTCTATCCCAAACCTAACCCCCTACGGAAACTAATAAGCCGACTTTGACCATTCCTTCACGCTATTTCAGCCCAATACATCGCCTATATAAACTCACCATTCTTCCCTTTCGTTCCATTCGCAACTTCACAAACAAATTCTTCTCTCCTTTTGCAAAACAAGCTAACTTTCTCCCGTACTCTTTTTCTTCTTCCTCTCAAGGTAAGTATCTCCAATTCTTCCTTTTCTCTCTTCCTTAATTTTTGCGAGTTGAATTGTTCTATGTGTGTTTTTTGTTGAGAAACATGTCAGATTATATTGTCCTTTCAGGTTTTTTTGTGTTCGATTTATCAAAACTTAATGGATGACTGCAATCGACATTGTTCTTCGATTAATTCATGTGTCAATTCTGGATTTTGCTTGTGGAAGTTATGAATTTGTTGAGCTAGGGTTTGTTGCCTTTTTTCGGTGTTTTTGCTTATTATGGTAACTTTTTTCCTTTTTTATTTATTGGAATCTGATGGGATCTGTCACACAAGGTTCTTCGGTTAACGCCAACTATCGAACCATCAAACCCGAAGGTCATCAAATTCCTAGTGAAAACTTGGGAATACCATTTAACCGAAGAACCGTTTGTGACAGATCCCATCAGATTCCAATAAAGGTGGTTGATGCTGCTGACCCATGATATATCGCTTACATATACTAACTTGGTCTACTGCCTAATTGATAGACATTTTTTCATGAATCCATGATGATCAGATAACGAGAATAAGCTTAAGCCTGGGTAGGAAAAGATTTCATCACAAATGAACTTAGATAGAGGACTAATCACATAAGCGAGCTTCATCCCGATCTCTTGTCATTGAAGGAGGGACAAAGAATGGATAATATTTTCACTTGGTTCTATCATCTATGTAATACAAGTTGGATCTTGGCATTGAATAATAGCTTTTGCTTCCAGACTTTATGATGTGTTTTACCATCTTCTTTCAATTGTGTGTAGATGTACCTTTTCTCTTGAGTACTGGTTGGTTATCTTACATGATTTCTTTGTTGTAAACTTTGTATATATGGTTGCTTGCGTACTATGTTTCAGTAAATAGGAGAACCTAACTGCATTGAGATTGCTTGTGCCTTTATGAAACTCTTGTTCTGGTGTCCTTGAGACAATTAAATATTTAAGTTAGATTTCCTTGAGACAATTAAGTTTTTAAGTTAGATTCTAAGTGGTAATAATAGTTTCTCGCTGTCCTTTCAGATGCAGATCTTTGTGAAGACACTCACTGGAAAAACCATCACTCTCGAGGTTGAGAGTTCAGACACAATTGATAACGTGAAGGCCAAAATTCAAGACAAGGAAGGGATTCCCCCAGACCAGCAGAGGCTGATCTTTGCTGGAAAGCAGCTTGAAGATGGCCGAACTCTTGCTGATTACAATATTCAAAAGGAGTCTACCCTCCACCTTGTCCTCCGTCTACGTGGTGGCATGCAGATATTTGTTAAAACTCTTACTGGCAAAACCATTACTCTTGAGGTCGAGAGTTCAGACACAATTGATAACGTGAAGGCGAAAATTCAAGACAAGGAAGGGATTCCTCCAGACCAGCAGAGGCTGATCTTTGCTGGAAAGCAGCTTGAAGATGGCCGAACTCTTGCTGATTACAATATTCAAAAGGAGTCTACCCTCCACCTTGTCCTCCGTCTACGTGGTGGCATGCAGATTTTTGTTAAAACTTTAACGGGCAAGACGATCACCCTTGAAGTTGAGAGCTCAGATACCATCGACAATGTAAAGGCAAAGATCCAGGACAAGGAGGGTATTCCTCCAGACCAGCAGAGGTTGATATTTGCTGGGAAACAACTTGAGGATGGAAGGACCCTTGCAGATTACAATATTCAGAAGGAATCAACCCTTCATTTGGTGCTTCGTCTCAGGGGAGGCATGCAAATCTTTGTCAAGACTTTGACAGGAAAAACTATCACCTTGGAGGTTGAGAGTTCGGACACAATTGATAATGTGAAGGCCAAAATTCAAGACAAGGAAGGGATTCCCCCAGACCAGCAGCGACTGATATTTGCAGGGAAGCAACTTGAAGATGGAAGGACACTTGCTGATTATAACATACAGAAGGAGTCGACACTTCATCTGGTGTTGCGTTTGAGGGGAGGTATGCAGATATTTGTTAAAACTTTGACAGGGAAGACCATCACTTTGGAAGTGGAGAGCTCTGACACTATTGACAACGTGAAGGCCAAAATTCAGGACAAAGAAGGGATCCCACCAGATCAGCAGAGGCTCATATTTGCTGGTAAGCAGCTGGAGGATGGGCGCACCCTTGCAGATTACAATATCCAAAAGGAATCCACACTCCACCTTGTGCTTCGCCTTCGTGGTGGTGACTATTGAGGATTGAAGTGCTGCTGGGGTTTTATATAAGATGCCTACCGTCTTTGTTCTAATTGTTTTGTTTTTAAGACTTGTTTTTGGTTTTTGAAGTATTCTACTACTGTTGAATGACCAACTCTATGGGGTTCCCTTTCAACTAGATGTTATTCTCTATTTCTTTTCCTTTGCTCTGCTAAATGTTTAGGTCATTCTGTTTCTTGAGTAAATGTTGTCTCCTTGTCTAAATCTGTTTCCCTCCCCCTCTCTCTAAAAAGAAGTAGGAAAATAAATTTAACTGAAGGGAGCCAGAAGACAGCAGGCACTCAATTATGGCACTTTTTTGAATGCCTAACCTGGCTTTCTATGTTAGAAGAATTCGGAGGGATGGTTCATATAAGGCAACTTAACTTGCAGCAACAACCTACAGGTCTAGCAAAGCTGCATTCGCAGTTAGTTTTGTTAACACAAGAAAAAGAAGAGGATCCATTTCCCTTGAAGTAATACTCCGTTGCAAGAGCTACACCGCAAATTGCCAAATCAAATACATCATCGTCCTATATGTTCTTCATTAGCATCTTCACTATTTTTTATTCAAGCACATATCCGTAAGCAAGACCCAAACAAAAACTGTAAAAAGTACAAATTCACAACTCATCTAAGAGTAAAAAATAACACAAGTTCTTATCACTAGAACAAAATACGGTCATACGTTCCAATAACTTAAAAAAATATTCTAATACTTCAAATAAGAGCTCCTTTCGTAATTGGAGAAAAAGATGATATTCAAATGCAAATAATACATGATATCATAATTTGTTTTTTCTTTGATGACATGGTAACTAAATTCTATTGTTTGTGAAGCTAAATCATCTTTTCCAATCACTGCAACTATAACATACTCGCTTTCTACCATAAATCACTACCAACAATCATATAGGCAAAGTAGGAACAACATCCATAACACTCTTAATACTAAGTGAACTATCTCTTGGCCCCACAATCGTTGAAGAGCGTAATTCTCTTTATTACTGGCTAATCCTCAAACTTATATTGGATTTATCTTTTTCCTCGGTTGTACTTGTTGAAGCCTTTCTTTTTCTGGTTGTATCACTACTTGTTTCAGTTACTTCAGGTTCTTCTAGATTACATTGATCCAAGTAATCATCCGTATTCTTTCTTGTGGGAGTTTCAAACTCGAATGGTTGCTCAAGTTGAAAGCAATTACTGCCTTGTATGTCTTTTAATAACACTCCACATAATGGTGTGCATGCATATTCACCAGTAACAACAATATCCTTAAGCTTTATGTCCTGCCACGATAAATCTCTATCTCCTTCTCCATATTTGGATTCTCCTAAAATGATGAAAGAACAATAGAAAATATTTAGTGTTTGAGACAAAATAATACATCATTATGTTTAAGAGAAACTAAATAGCTCAAAATTATGTTTAAGAGAAACTAAATAGCAGAATTATAAATATTTTTAACTTCCTATCCCACTATTCAACAAGCACTTGAATTGTCCTTTTCTCAAAATCCGACCATAATTAATGAAGTCTCCTTTCCAACTAGAGCGTCCTAGTCTTTCCAAATAGTTATAAGATTATCCCATTTGTTCTTTCACTTGATCCTTTCATTTTTTTTCCCTCACCAAATTAGACCATCCTATTTTGTTGATCGAGTGTCAGAACGACTGCCCACCATAATTTTTTCCACACATAAATTCAAAAACAATTCTATGATTTCTGCTAGGACAGTAAAATTTGGCCCTAAGTCCAAAATGACCCGTCTAAGATTGCGCTTGTTATTGACTCATCTATTTGTTGAACTCAGCCCATCTTGACCTAATTCATCTAAAGTTGAGCTGATTTTTAGCCCAAATTGATTCATGAGTAACTTTGCCAAAATAACTTAAAAATAATTCTTTTTGTTTGATATTTTATATATGATTATAACAAAAGAAAAAAAAATTATTTAGTAATTATGCAATTTATAAAAAAATAACACATATTAATTAAAGCTTGGTAAGAGTTGAACGGATTGGGCTATAACCTATATTTTAACCCATCTTAACCCAACACATTTATTGACTTGGCATATTTTAACCCGCTCAAAATGGCCAACTCGCCCATTTGACACCTCTAATTTCTGCATTACATTTGGCTTTCTCAATATTGTTACCTTGTGACAATTCTTACTCTTTTCAATATGCATACAAAAATGTAATGAATATTAAGAAGAGATTTGCAGAAAAATTATTATTATACACCATAGAGAAATTTGGGTGGTGAAATCAATTTACATGAGTTTTTCACCCAAAATGTAGACATACATAGATTTTAAAGAATGGCATTTTCTGTCAAAAGAACACCATAATCCACTGTTGTTGGCAGTAGCACCGTTTTCATTATAATATTTTTTATAATAAGCTTAATGGCAATTGATTATTGCCGCTGAAATCCATATAGAAGTCGCCAATTATTAAACTACTCCTAATATTTTACATCGTGCATAACTATACGTTAATCCAATTTAGCATAACAGTAAAAGAAGCAACGGATTTTTGCGGCG
>MCJB01019192.1:351532-370520 GCA_002018475.1 Nicotiana obtusifolia | reverse complement strand
GGGAATAAGGGAAGGAGGGGGGGAGGACATCAGCGATTTAAAGAATACAGAAAACAATATATATTTAGAACTCATCCCTCGTGAGGGATTACTTATTGACCCACACGAGATTTTTACCTAGCTATATTATATTTTAAACCTCTTTCTTTTTGATCGGAGAAGCAAGTTCATGATTATGGTTTGAGACAAGCGTAGCACCAACCCATTTTCTATCGTCTTTCTTTGACAAATATATCATCACTGTGCACTGTATAGGTCAAAATCTACCGTAGAATATTTAAAATAAGATAGTAATTAAAAAAAGATTCTCGAGCTGTCATTAATCGAGGTCACTACTAGAAAGTCAACAAAAACTAACCACGGTCGACCGACTGAAGTCAGTCGGTTTTCAAAATATTTAATTTTTTAATTTTTCTTTTACAAAACATCCCAACTTTGGTCGGTTTTCTTTGGCGCAAAAATACGAAAAATTATTTTTGAGTCACGCGAAATTTATTTTTCAAGAAACCGACCAACTTTGGTTGATTTTTCATTTAAAATAAATTAAAATAAATATTAAAATGACCGAAATCGGTCAGTTAATTCGGCCGGTCATTTTAAAAAACAGACCAAATTCGATCGATAATTTTATTTTTTTAATAAAATCGACCGACATTAGTCGGTTAATTTCGTGTGAAAATAAAATTAAAAAGTATAAATAAAATAAAAGACAGACTGAAAACAAAATGCACTAATGGTCTAGTGGTAGAACAGTATCCTACAACAGTACAGACCTCGGTTCGATTCCCAGATGGTGCATTTTTTAATTACATAATTAAAATACCGACCAACTTTGGTCGGTTTTTTTGGCAATTTTTTTTTTTTGAATTTAATTGACCGACTGAAATCGGTCGGAAAATACCGACAAAAGTCGGTCGTTTAGCTCTACCGACGTTACGATTACCGACCGCCACGAATCAGTCGGTTTTCGGTTGGTTTATGCCAATTACCGATCAACATCAGTCGGTTATGGCGATCGATTTTCCTCATTTTGTAGTAGTGGGTGAACCAGGAAGTAACGAGACTTATAGCCGAAGAGACAACGAGAGTCGTGGACGAGATGTCGATAATGGTCGAGGACGAGCACTGTTGATGAAGCTGTAACGGCTAGTTTTTAAAATAGGATATTAAAGGGAATATTGTAGTGGGTATTCTCTACACTTGTACTATTAGGGTTTACTAGAAATATGTCTCATATAAATAGAAAGAGAGATAATGATATAAGGCATGTGATATTCATTTGTAAGAACATACTTAGACAAAAGATTCTCTCTCTCTCTTACTAAAATATAAACACTACCTTTTCATTAAGATTTCTTGTCTATATTATTCCATACTTTTCCATCAGATCCGAGAATAATTCGAACATTCAAGGATTTGTCTGTCACTCATCATTGTCAGGAGGAACAACCATATAGTTCATCCTTTATTGGGTGAATCACTCCTCCTATTTACGTAAATATCATTTATTGTTATTCATTATTATTAAGTGCTACATTATTGCTCATACTTTTTGGAAAAGTTATTGCACACTGTTATCGCTTTTCTACCAAATCTATTCGATGCTTATTACGCTTTCGGAAGTCACATCTAGAAATATTATTATTAACTAGGTTTAACCCATTATCACATAAATTTAATTATTTGAACCAAGAGTTATATATTTTGGTCAAACAATTTGGCGCCGTCTGTGGGGATTTCCTAGTTAAAGTTTTTAGTTTCTTCTATATCTACAACTATCATGAGTCACTAAGTTTAAAAAAAAAAAAAACAAGCATAAACGAGATCTCCTTTCTTTGTGTACACAAATCGCAACATGGCAGGTAACCGAGAAGAGAGGACGAGAATAATAAGTGACCTCCCAACCAACCTCATGAACGTCATCAATGAAAACTGTGAAATGGCAGACGAAGGCACGATGCCCAGTGCCTCCCCTAGGCGAGATGGGTCCAGCCCCCTCACTGCAACATCACAAATCTCTTAGTAAGGGAGCCTCCACATCTGTGGGGGAAGAGACGCCCCCAGCTGTAAAAAAGCTCCTCGAAGCGTGGCTAACTGACACGCTAACCAGCATCCTCAACAAGCCCGCCCGAGACACGACTACAAAAACGCAAGGACTTGCACCATACAACCAGTAGACGAGTAGTGCAACCAACTCCCTCCTCCTCCAACGACAGGTATTACTCACAATGTCATTAATAATGTAGGTGACAACGCCCTTATAGCCATTCTGAAAAAGATGGAGGAAATGGAGAATGAGAACAAAGCGCTCCGAGATCAAATGAAAGAGCACCAGAAAAGGGTCAATAAAATACCGGGTGCCCCCAAGCTGTTGCCGAAAAGGGACGCCGGCCGGTTCATCGAACAGCTGTACAGTGATGAAGCAGCCCCGCATGCTATACCAAAAACCTTTAAAATGCTGCCCTACCTCAGGACATGTGATGGTACAACCGACCCTGAAGATCATGTGACTCATAAAGTCACTGCCATAAAAGGCAACAACCTCGCCAAGGAACATGTGCCTTCCATTTTGCTGAAGAAGTTCGGTGAAACCCTCACAGGAGGGGCATTAACCTGGTATTCGCTACCAGCACGCTCCATTGAAACCTTTGAAGAAATGGCCGACAAGTTCGTAACGGCCCACGCCGGAGAGAAAAGGCCAATGCAAGAGTGAACGACATATTTGCTGTCAAACAATCTCTAGGAGAAGGACTGAGGGACTTCCTTGCCCGGTTCAGCCGAGTAAGGATGGCTTTTCCAAACGTGTCCAAAGGTGGTCGCAGCTTTTCAGAACGGGCTGAGCAGGGATAGTTCAAGAGCAACGAGGAAACTGTTAATTTGGTTGATGAAGTACCCCCAACCACTTGGGACGAAATCCACAATGCTTATTGTGCCGAAGTCCGCGCAGATGAGACGACCTCAATGGGCCAACCCACCGGCTAACCTCAGTACAAGCGGAATTAAGAAAGGATCGAAGAGACAACGCCAAAACAGATCACCCAATTCCGCGACCTAACAGGGAACGACACCACCCATATATCAGAACAGTTGCCCCCTCCCCCCGCTACGAAGAAGGTCCATCCAACCAAGGACGGGACCTCATCGAAATGACAGAGGTATGCCCCCCCTGTTATCTCCTTACAATTTTTGTGTGTCACCTACAGAGATAGTCTACGCCCTGGAGAAGCTTGGACCAAAAGTGAAGTGGCCGCCAAATATGAGATCAGACCCTAATACCAGAAAGTCTGATGCCCTTTGTGAGTTCCACCAGGAACGAGGGCACAAGACGGAAGACTGCATCGTCCTAAGGAAGGAGGTCATGAATATGCTATGATAAGGACCTATTAAAGAGCTGCTAAGTGATAAGGGAAGAACAAATTTTGCCAGAGGACGCGAACATCAAGGGCCACCCAAACTGCCCTCATCAGCCCGTACCATCAACATAATCATCGAAGACGATGCCTCTATCAACAGCGTGAAGTTCACCACTATCCACAAACTCAAGTGATCCATCACCCACGAACGGTACTACGAACTCGAAGAAAATATCATCTTCGACAAGTCGGATGCCGATAGTTTGGTCTTTCCTCATCATGATGCCCTCGTTATTACTCTGCAGATTTTGGATACTTATGTTAAACGTATTATGATAGATGACGGAACCAGCATGTGCATTATTCATCCCCGAGTACTTACCCAAATGAAACTCGAGGATAAGATAGTGTCGCTGCATCACGCAAACTAGTTTTAACAATGCAGTTGAACGAACATCATGGGAAATTATTCTCCCCGTTTTGGCTGGCGGTGTAACTATGGAAACGATATTCCACATCATGGACCAAGACACCGCGTACAACACCATAGTGGGACGACCATGGATACACCCCACATATGTCGTTCCCTCCAGCATATACCAAGTCATCAAATTCCCAACCCCATGGGGAATATTCAACATACGAGGAGAGCAGCATACATCCCGGGAATGCTACCGCATTGCTTTAGACAGCACAGCTCCCAACAAAGGAAGGACAAAGAAAAAGAGGCATAGCAATCAGCAGGGTCGAGGTCGGGCCATGACGAGATCGGGCCATGACGAGATCGGGGAAGGCATCAAAGATCCCGACGTAGCCGAAGTCGCAGGGTCGACCATAGAAGACCGCAACCCCGTCGAATTAGACTCCAACGACCATAGCAAGAAGGCCTGTATCGGTTATAAACTTCAGGACCCAGGTAAATTCAGTCAATTCTTAAAAGCTAACGCGGATTTGTTTGCTTTCAACCATGTAGAATGCCGGGCATCCCAAAGGAGATCGCCATGCACAAATTAAACGTCGACCCCTTCCACCCCCAGTAAGGCAGGTCAAGCGTAAATTCAACTCCGCAAATCAATGACGCAGTACGCGAGAAGGTGGAAAAACTGTTAGAAAATGGTTCCATCAGGGAATCAAAGTACCCCAAGTGGGTCGTCAATGTGGTAATGGTTAAAAAGAAGAATGAGAAATGGCGGATGTGTGTAGA
The DNA here is from genome assembly GCA_002018475.1 of Nicotiana obtusifolia. Lineage (NCBI taxonomy): Eukaryota > Viridiplantae > Streptophyta > Magnoliopsida > Solanales > Solanaceae > Nicotiana > Nicotiana obtusifolia. Next base: position 365,963 of record MCJB01019192.1, on the reverse strand, counting down.
CTTCACACACTTAAACAAAGCATGCCCAAAGGATTCGTTCACGCTGCCTCACATCGACCAACTCATTGATACAACGGCCAGACATGAGCTGCTAAGTTTTTTGGACACTTATTGAGGCTATAATTAGATCCTCATGGAAGAGGAAGAACAGGAAAAAACCACGTTCAGCACCCACCAAGGAACGTACTGCTATAGGGTCAAGCCCTTCGGACTAAAGAACGCGGGGGCGACCTATCAAAGGTTGGTGATGAGGATGTTTAAGGATCATCTCGGTAAGACAATGGAAGTATATATAGACGACATACTGGTCAAGTCAAAAAGGGGAGAAGATCACATCGATCATTTGAAAGAAACTTTTGACATACTCAGACAGTACGGAATGAAATTGAACCTAGAGAAGTGTGCGTTCGGCGCAGCCTCAGGAAAATTTCTAGGCTTCCTCGTATCACAGCGAGGGATTGAGTTCAACCCTGAAAAAATTAAAGCCATTGAGGGGATACCCGAACTCTTGACCACCAAAAAACAGGTTCAAAGGTTGACTGGTCGCATCACCGCCCTATCAAGGTTCATCTCACGGTCGTCGGATAGGTGCCATAAATTCTTGGTACTCAATAAAGATAACGGCCTCCAATGGACTTCGAAGTGCATCCAGGCTCTGAGGGAACTAAAAGCATACTTATCGCCACCGCCCTTGCTTTCAAAGCCAGAGCCGAGGGAGCGTCTCATCGTTTATCTAGCCGTATCCGAGGTAGCTGTGAGCGCACTCCTAATTCGAGAAAACAAAGGTACGCAATCTCTCTCTATTACATCAACAAAACAATAGTCGATGCTGAGAAGAGGTACCCACACCTCGAGAAACTTTTACCTTAGTCATAGCTTCACTGAAGCTTAGACCGTATTTCCAATTTCATCCCATCTCGGTCGTCACAACTTTCCCCCTAAGAAGCATTTTACATAAACCCGAGCTATCAGGAAGGTTGGCCAAATGGGCCATCGAGCTCAGCAAACATGATATCACGTACTAGTCGTGAACGACAATAAAGTCACAAGTGCTCACTAATGTCGTCGCCAACTTCAGCGCAAAAATAATGCTTGAAGTCGAACGGGAAGCACTCCAAACTTCCCCCCGAACACAAGACCCCTGGGTCCTATACACCGACGGCACATCTAATGCGTCGGGGTCCGGAATGGGACTCGTACTCGAAGTCTCAACAGGCAAAGTAATTTTCCAGTCCATAAGGTGCCCGGACATGACTAACAACGAGGCCGAGTATGAAGCCGTCATTACAAGTTTGAGACTAGCACGCAAGTATGGGGCAAAACGGTTAAAACTATGCTATGATTCCCAGCTCGTACTCAACCAAGTCGCAGGGACTTTCCAAATTAAGGAATAAAAGATTGCATAAATACCAAACCGAAATCTGCAAGCTGCTGCCCGAGTTCGACGAATGTCAGCTTAACCAAATTCCACGAGCATAGAACGCCGAGGCAGATGGTCTCGCTAAACTAGCCGCAACTACCAAAAGCATCACAACAGGAGACAGAAACATGGTCCATCTCCTCAACTCCTCACTAGACCAAGTCGAGGTAAGAACCATTAACTTAACTTGGGACTGGCGCAATCGTATTATCGCATACTTGCAGGATGGCACACTCCCAGGCGATAAAAAAGAGGCCTGGAAACTAAGGATGCAAGCAGCCAGATACACTATCCTCCACAACAACTTGTATAGGAGAACCTACGACGGCCCTTTAGCGAAGTGCCTTGGCCCAAGCCAGACTCGGCGCTTCCTTGAAGAGATCCACAAAGGCCATTGCGTGGCTCATTCCGGCAACCGAGCGCTGGTCAGATGTCTCATACAGGCAGGATATTATTGGCCCACCATGAAAAAGGAGGCTGCAGACTTCGTAAAAAGATGCGAGTAATGACAGAAGCATGCCCCGGTGATTCACCAAGCGGGCGAACACCTCCACTAGGTCACCTCACCTTGGTCGTTCATCAAACGAGGAATGGATATCGTAGGCCCCCTCCCGGCAGGACAAGGTAACGTACGATTCCTTTTAGTTTTAACTGACTATTTCTCTAAGTGGGTGGAAGCAGGAGAATTTGCCCAAATACGGAAATAGGAAGTAATCACTTTTATATGGAGAAATATCATATGTCGGTTCGGCCTTCCCAAAGAAATCAGCTGCGACAACGAACCCAATTCATGGGCAAGAAAGCGCCGAATTTTTTGAGAAATGGCATATCAAAAGAATACTCTCAACCTCGTACCACCCTGCGGACAACGGGCAAGCAGAATCCTCCAACAAATCGAAACAACATGAACCTTGAGGACGCCAAGGGACTATGGCTGAAAGTCCTACCAGTAGTATTATGGGCATACCGAACAACTCCGAAAACACACCCTACTCTTTGGTCTACGAAACCGAGGCGGTAATACCAGTCGAGGTCGGAGAGCCCAGTCTAAGGTACTCCCACGAGAGTGGCACAAGCAACGACGAGAGCCGAAGGCAGGAACTCGGCAAAGTCGACGAGCGAAGAGATATGGCCAAAAACAGCAGCAGAGCGCTATTATAACAAGAAAGCAAAGGTCAGGCCGCTCAAAGTCGGGGACTACGTACTGAAAGCTAAAACCCAAGCGAGCAAATATCCCAGGGAAGGTAAGCTGGGAACAAACTGGGACGGTCCGTACAAAATCACAGCAAAAGCGAATAAAGGATAATTTCAACTAGAAACAATGGAAGGAAAGCTACTACCAAACAACTAGAATATCAGCCACCTCAAATACTTCAACTTCTAAAAGAAAGAGTGTTTCCCAAGTCGTACTCTTTTTTCCCTCACTTGAGTTTTGTCCCGGTTGGAATTTCTCAAGGAGGTTTTTAATGAGGCGACGACGGGAACACTCCAAATCGAAGTACGCGATGGCAAGGCCCTGGCTAATATTTCATTGCTCGACCTCTCACTACTCTCCAGGTTGACTAATGACGGGACTAGAGAGACCGGGACTGGGACTGGAACGCCAGGCAAAACCTAAAATCTGTAAATTTCTCCAAGTATGTAACAAATGCAACAATGTCAAGGCAATAAACTTTACACTTACCAGCGCATTTCTCTCAAACTCAGGTTATGTTCGACCTCGCTCGAACGAACACCTACCGGCCCTCAGCCATAATAAAATTTAGGTTATGTTCGTCCTCGCTCGAACGAACACCTACCGACCCTCGGTCATAATTAAATTCAAGTTATGTTCGACCTTGCTTGAACGAACACCTACCGTCCCTCGGCCATAGCTAAATTCAGGTTATGTTCGGCCTCGCTCGAACGAACACCTACCGGCCCTAGGCCATAATTAAATTCAGGTTATGTTCGAACTCGCTCGAACGAACACCTACCGGCCCTCGACCATAATTAAATTCAGGCTATATTTGACCTCGCTCGAACTAACACCCACCGGCATTCGACCATAACTAAACTCAGGTTATGTTCGATCTGAACTAACACCTACCGGCCGCCAATCATAACAAAACTCAGGTTATGTTCGACCTCGTGTGAATTAACACCTAACGACCTCGGTCACAACTAAGTTCAGATATGTTCGACCTCGCTCGACGAAGAAACAGAAGCAAAAATAGGCAAGTACAGAAACTAAACCACAGAAAAGGAAACAGATGCAGAAAACAACCTTGGCATTCCATTTCATACTTAAACATTTTTTACAAAGGCTCGTGAAGGCACGGCAAAAATACACAAGCTTACAATAAAAAAAAGAAGAAAAACAGAAAAAGAAGAAGAAGAAGAAGAAGAAGAAGAGGAGAAAAACTACTGGTCACCGCCATCGGGATCTTCTACACCTCCACCACCCTGACCGCCGATACTTGGGCCATCTTGATCCCTGTCTTCATCATCACCTCGCCCTCAGGGTATGCAGCATCATACCAAGCGTTCTCTTCAAGACGGTCCACGTCCCCGTCCCCCTCATCATCACCTACCTCAAGCATGGCGGGATCATATCCACAAGCAACCCGATCCTCGTTGGCCTTAACGCGAACGTCGTCAAGGGCGACCGCAGAAACAAACCCCACCTTATAAAAATCTCGAAACACGTCCGACTGAGCTTCAACATGAATCCATTCCTCGTACAGGTCCTGAGGAACATTTGGAAAATCTTAAGCACGAGAGGAAGACAGCTGCGCAAGCAGTTGAACCTTTTCAGCCTCTAAAGCGACCACCCGGTCTTGGAGGAGGGAGTTGTCTTTCTCCAACTCTCTGATCCTCTCCTCCAGTCTATCCTCTTTTGCCTTTACCTTAGATTGATCAATCTCCCGCTCAGCCTGGAGAGTCCTATTTGCCAACTCTAACATCTCTGATTTTCTCTGAGCCTCCAAACGGGAAGACTCCGCCTTCTCTAGCTCGCTCTGCTTCTCGGCAACTTCGCCATGAAGGACCTCCATCTATAGTCGCATTCTTCTAACTGCCTGCGCAGCTCAACCACCTGTGCCTGAAGGTCACCACACTAGGCCTCTACGACCCTGCTGACCTCGAGCTCCTCCTCCCTACTCGTCAGCGTCCCCTTGAGGACGCTGCACTCCTCGATGACTCTCACCAACTCGTCATCATTCTCCTTCAGCTTATCACGAAGGGCCTGCAGATTGCCGCCACCACCAAACCGCCTGCAGAACTCCCGGTACTCGCCACGATACTCGAATTATTTATTTTTCATCCTTACAAATATTTCCCTGCGCTTCTCCTATCTTCGGGCACTTTCAATCTCCAAAAACACAGCCTGCAAAAAAAAAAAAAACAAAAAAAAGGTAAGGCAAACATAAAAATGCCCCTACCATCAAAGGCAAAAAAGAAAGGAACAAAACACTAAGCACTCACCGGGAGAGCGAGACCGGCTATGCTCCTCGATAAGATGACGTCGTCCAGTTCTTTGAGGGTCTTACCCTCAATTTCTGAGCAAAGAGGGGCGAGGGCAGGGACCACTTCCTCTGTGTTCTTCAGCAAGTCGTGGTCCATAGCAATGATCCTCGTAGACCCCTCTAGCCTCATCTCAAGCTGGGTAAAACCCTTCTCCATCATTTTTAGGTCGGCCGCACCAACGTCAGACCCCGACTCATCACCTTCATCGACAACATTTTTACCCCTCTTATCGGTCGGCAAAGAAGCATCAACAGTCGGCTGAGATGTCGATGCCTCCTCTCGCCTCGAAGTCCCGAAGGCATTATCGGCCGATCTCTCCACTTCGGCAACCACCGAAGGCATACCACTTTGGTTGCCTCCAACCTCGGGGACCAGAGATCCCGCTTGACGTCGTCCCCGATAACTATGGTCGCCGTCTCGCGCAAGGAGAAATCGCCCGCCATTGAACCAACGGCCCTAGTAACTGCCACCAACATCTACCGACCTCATCTTGCGGGGCATTAAGTTCCCCTCGCTCGGGACATGCTCATCGTCTTCATCTATAAGACGACGCAGGGGAGAGGCTAAGGTCTCCACGGCCGCTGAAGGAACGGAACCAGGCGCAACAACAGGAAGGGCCGAGGTGCATATAGAACTAGCTGCCATCGTAGGTGGGGTGGAAGCCGAAGGCTCAACCGCTTTTCTTTTTCGGAATGAAGGGGCGGGAACTCTCGCCCTCCTCAAAGGCCCCCTAGCCGATCCTAGGAAAAGCACAGAAAATGGGGAAAAATTAGCAAGGTAAACGGAAAAGAAGGGAGCCAAGACTCCAACAAAATGAGTAACTTACCAGTCGAGGGGGGAGCCGACCCAAACCTCTTGAAGAAACCCGGTCACTCACGAATCTGGATGATGTGAGGAAGGAGCTGACCGATCCAACCAGAAATGTCCTCGACCAAAAGAGGAGGCGAGGTCTTGGCTGCATAAGAAAAGAAGGAGAGGCCAGAATCCACAACTAAGCAAAACAAACCAAGTACCTACATGCAAGGAAGTGAGGCTCTTATGAGTGCAATTCCAAGCTTCAGGGAAGCCGTCGACATTGGTCACCACGTCCTCAGTACAAACGAAAAAAAAGTTAAGCCAGAATTGGCGGTTAGCCTTGTCGTCCATCTTCACCACCAGGCACTTGCCTCCTCGGTGGTGAAGGTTCAGCATCGTCCCCCTATAAAAGCTGGGCCGAACAGGTGTATTGGGTGTTGAAGTGTGATCTCGACCCCGGCTAACTCCGCGAACTTAGTAAGCATCCTTATGAGCTTGTAGACATACGGCGCGAGCTGAGCCGGGCAAACGCGATAGAAGCGACAGAATTCCTCCGCCAGCGAGAGGAGAGGAAGAGTGTAGCCGACGTGAAAGGGATAGGCGTAGAACGAGACTCATAGCCGAAGAGACGACGAGAGCCGTGGATGAGATGTTGATAATGGTCGAGAACGAGCATTGCTGATGAAGTTGTAACGGCTAGTTTTAGAAATAGGATATTAAAGGAAAAATTCTAGTGGATATTCTATGCACTTGTACTATTAGGGTTTACTAGAAATATGTCTCATATAAATGGAAAAAGAGACAATGAATAAGGCATGTGATATTCATTTGTAAGAACAGACTTTGACAAAAAATTTTCTTTCTCTCCTACTAAGATACAAACACTACCTTTTCATCAAGATTCTTGTCTATATTATTCCATACTTTTCCATCAGATCCGAGAATAATTCAAACATTCAAGGATTTGTCTGTCACTCATCATTGTCAGGAGGAACAACCATCTTGATCATCCTTTATTGGGTGAATCATTCCTCCTATTTACTAATGTTATTTATTATTATTCATTATTATTTAATGCTACATTATTGCTTATAATTTTTGGAATAGTTATTGCATACTGTTATCACTTTTCTACCAAATGTATTCAACGCTAATCACGCTTTCAGAAGTCATATTTAGAAATATTATTATTGACTAGGTTTAACCTATTATCACATAAATTTAACTATTTAAACCAAGAGTTATAATTTTTGGTCAAACACGCACCATTCTCTAATTTCATCTCGTTCTATTACTCTCAAGATTTTTCTTTTAGTGAAATCCTTGTTTGACCAGACAAACACTTAACAAATCATTGATTTATCTTGATCTACTAATATGATTTCTATAAACACTAAAGCCACAACGATAAGTATACTTGAGATGAAATTTAAATGCAGTATTAAGTGAGTGAACCTTTCCCGATTTTTCATCACCTAACTAAGCAACAAATGATACAATTGCATTCATGGTTAAAAGTTTTTTAAAACGTCATGTATGAGTCGCTAGCAAAAATTAAAGCGCAATAACATGTGTACTTGCATATAGGAGGGACCAACGTTGTACGAAGGGGTTCAGTTGAACCTGCTTTGTCAAAAAAATTAATTATTCTTGAGAATTTCATCAGGAAAGCATGAAACAGGATAAATGCTAAAGTACTTGAACCTACTTGACACTTATAGAAGTTGCAGAGCAATGGTCAAATGGGTTCAAATAAGGCCTAAGCTTGGAAGTTTGAACCACTTCTAAAGAAACAAATTGAAACATTATTTCTTTTAGAGTCCTTTGCTAAACGTGTATTTTGAATGAACATTTGAATTCATGTTCTAGTTCATCACTTTGTTGTAGTCGTATATATTAATTTTGCTTATTGTTGAGCTGGTGTTCCTTTTTTTGTCTTTGGTTTTTTACTTCTCTTTATGATTTCTTTTCTTTATTTAAATCCAACAAAAGCTATTCTTACTAAACTTACTTCAATTAAAATTTATACCTTTCTACAAAGTGAATTTTGTTTTCTTTTTTATAATTTTTGCAAAAAGAATGAGAGTGCTTTATTGAATTTACTTGTAATCATTTAATTAAATTTAGTTAGTTTATATTGAAATTGTTAAATTGTGTTATATTCAAAATTTTAGTTTGGTGTATAATATCTTTTAATCATTTGTATTAATTAGTTTAGTTTAAAACTCTTATTTCCCGTGTCTTTTATTTGTAACAACTTTGCACGTTAACTTTCTTAGAGTTATAGTACGACTTTTAAGTTGGTTAAATACTTTTTGGTTAAAATTGCTAAATTTTCTGAAATAAAATTTGTTAATTTATATAGATAAAATATAAAATTTTAAAAGTAAATAGATTTTCTTTGTTATCTTTTTAGATTTTTCCCAATATTTAAAAAGAAAACTCATTTTGAAGTCATGTGATGAAACAAAGAGTAGTGCGCAAATGTTGTTTACTGGTGCACTTATACATTAACTGTCTAACGCGATCTTTGACCGAACCCGATTGTATAAAATTCTGGTCCACCATTGCTTCTATAGGATTTTGGCAAAGCTCTTTATATATTCTTACTGTTTAATAAAAGGTGATTAATCAAGATAACATGAAAGATGGTCAGAATAGAGATTCATCCCACTATTTTACAACAACATAAAATAAATTAAGTAAAGATGAGAAAAATAAAAATCACACGAGTAAACAGATGTTAATCAAGATGAGACTCAAGAATTGAGTTTATTAGACGATTAAGTATCCAATAAGTAAAATCTAAATCATACGAGAGGAAAGATATCCAATATTTGTGGCTTCCTACTCACAGAACTAAGTTAATTGATTTCAAAGAAAGTAGCAGAATAGTTTTTGGGAGTTGTATTTTGGGTGTTAATTATCTGTTGACTTGTAATCGTTTTTAAATCTCAAGGCCGAAGGAAAATTAATATTTCATTATTTTTAACTTAAGATATATGATTTTTTTTATATATAAATTTATTTGGTACGGTTCGATATTTCTTCGATTTATTTTTATAAAATTTAAAAACTACCCTAATTGTCGATACGATTATAAATTTATATAAAAACTTGCAGTTTTATTTTAAAAAATCTAATAATCAATTCGATATGATATAGTTAAATCGATTTAGTCGATTTTTAAAGATCCATCGGCACCTCTAACTAAACTAACAAGGATGAAAGCAAGAACAGCGGATTTCATTCTATTTTTTTGTAAGCCAAGCGATCATAATCCTAAACAAACTCGGTAGAATAAATTTAGAGTCCAAGTTGTGTTATTATATTTAGAAATTATAATTTAAAAATGAAAAAATAAAAATAATTGAAATGTTACCCCTCATGTTATACTAGAAAAGTTTATAGGGATAGTGAGTATAATTAAACACATATCCCAAACCTAATCGTGGAGAGGAAGAAGAGGAGAAAGAATGAAGACGTTCCCTCTTCTTATTTGCCAGACAAGAATAAAATTTCTCCCTTTAAAAAATACCAAATTAAAATTTTCAAAAAGACCTAATCCCTACAGAAAGGGGAAACTAATAACTGAACCATTATAAATTCCTCATCCTCCTCTCCTTTCGTTTCATTCTCAAATCTCAAGTCTCAAGTCTCCACCAATCTCTTCTCGGCAATTTTAGTTGATTTTCTTGTTGAGGCGCAGATTAGATTCGATTAGATTGATCTTTAGGTTTTTTATTATTTCTGTTCGATTGAATTTTTGCTATCAGATCGATCAATTCTGCATGTGCAAGTCATGAGTTTGTTTTTTTCTCTTCTTTCCTTGTTATAAATGTCTGTAACAGCTAGTGTAAGTGATATAATTATGGCAATTAGGGGTAAAATTGGCCAAACAAAAGTGAAAAGATATTGGCCTCCTGAATGCTGGCAGATGATGAGGAGGATATTTGCAAGAGTATAGAGTTGACAACCGTGAGGAAATCAGAGCAGATCATCGATGCATCCGGCAAGTGGAGATTGTTTCAACCATAGAAGAGGAAGAAAGAATGGAATTTGAGGAGGAGAATTAGGGAAAAGAATCTTCTGAGGCAACAGGAAGAAGAAGAAGAACAGAGGAGGCCGAGGCAGTGGAGGAAGAAGAGTCAGAATATGAGACTGAATTAGAGGAAGAGACAACAACAAGTGGGATAGCAATGGTGAAACCTGCAGTTTTTGTTCCAAAATCTGAGAGAGACATCATACATGAGCGTGAGAGGCATGAGGCAGAGGAACGAGTTGTCGAGGAGTTAGGAAGAAGTTAGAGGAGAGAAAACTTGAAACTAAGCAAATAGTAGTTGGGAAGATACGAGATGAAGAAATTTTAACTGAGAAAAATTTGGAGCTGGAAGCTAATATTGCTGCTGATGTAGATACTGATGATGAGGTTAATGAGGCTGAAGAATATAAAGCTTGGAAGTCCAGAGCAAGGGCCAGGATCAAGAGGAGGAGGTTATCTTGAAGGCGGTGCAGAAAGAAATAGAAATGTTGAGAAGCATGACGGAAGAAGAGAGAAATGAGTGGGAGAGGAGAAACCCAAAACCTTCCCCACCACCACCCAAGAAGAAGAAGAGGAAGTTCATGCAGAAATATTATCACAAGGGTGCTTCCTTCCAGTCAGATCCTGACGACAGAGCTAGAGCTGGGACTTCTGGTATTGATAGTATATACCTCCGTGATTTCTCTGCACCAACAGGGGAGAATAAGTTGGATAAGTCCATACTACCAAAAGTCATGCAGGTTAAACACTTTGGTCGTAGAGGAAGGACAAAATGGACACATCTTGTCAATGAGGACACAACTTATCGGAACAACACACGGATACACAATGACATTATTCTTCGGGCCAAGTACAATATGAAAATGGCTTGCTGTTAATGCTCCCTCCTATTGCATAGCCTAATATTGGGAGACTCGGGTAAGCCGTGTTCTAATCTGTTTCTTGCTTGTGCTGATGATTTTGCTCTCACGTCGTTCGAAGCTTGCTCATTCTCTTTATCAAGATAGTGATTAAATCCTTATTTTGGTACATGTTAGATTAGATTGTTGTTTTAGGTTTTCTTTTTTCCTGTTCGATTTACTACAACTTGGTGAATTTCTGCGATGGGCAATGCTTCTTTTTGATCAATTCATGTGTAAATTTTGGATTTCGCATATGGAAGTTATGAATTTGCTGAGCTACGTTTTTGTATTCTTCTTTCTGTTATTTTTGTAATTGGACTGACTGTGCCAACTTTTCTTCTTTTGATTTATTTGGATCTGAGTGAATCCTTATCAGATGCGATTTTTCGATTAAGTGATGCATAAGTTTGTAGATTATGAACTTGATGACCTAGGGTTTCAATGTTTCAGGAGGTATTTGAGTAGTTGCGTTGACAGAAGTTTGGTTTGATTTAGGTTGATTAAATCCTTGTTTCGACACCTTATCTAATTATAGTAGATTGATGGTGAATCATTGAAATGTGGTTTATGCCTGCTTATTCCATGAAGATCTGTTAATACTTTCACTTCATTCTATTATCTGGCTGATGCAATTTCAATCTTTTGACAATGTGCAGGCCGGATTTTGTTAAAACCTTAACTGGTAAGACATCACCCTTGAAGTTGAGAGCTCGGATAGCACTGACAACGTCAAGGCGGAAATCCAAGATGGGGAATTCCTCCAGACCGGCAGAGGTTGATTTTTGCTGGAGAGCAAATTGAAGATGGCTGAACTCTTGCTGATTACAACATTTATAAGTAGTCAACCCTCCATCTTGTCCTCCGTATACGTGATGGCATGCAGATCTTTGTTAAGACTTTGACGGGGAAGACTATCACCTTGGAGATTGAGAGTTCTCACACATAGACAATGTGCAAGACAAGGAAGGCATTCCCCGACCAGCAGCGATTGATATCTGCAGGGAAAAAAAGAAGGAGTCAACAGTTGATCTGGTGTTGCGTTTGAGGGGAGGTATGCAGATATTTGACAGGGAAGACCATAACTTTAGAAGTGGAGAGCTCCGACACTATAGAAAATTGAGGACAAAGAAGGGATCCGCAGAGGCTCATGTTTGCTGGAAAGCAGCTGGAGGATTTGCGGATAACAATATCCAAAAGGAATCCACACTCCACCTTGTCCTTCGCCTTCACCTTCGTTTTATATAACATCTTATGTCTTTGTTTTGATGGCTGTGTTGTTTGACTTCTTTGGTGTTTGAAGAATACTAGTGTTGAATGACCAACCTTAAGGGGTTCGCTTTTAATTAGATAGATGTATTCTCTGTTTTCTTTCCTTTGCTGCTCTGCTAAAAATTAGGTCACGCTGTTTCTTGAGTAAATGTTGCCTTATCCACTTCTCCTTATCTTAACCTGTTTCCCTCCCCCCTCCTCTAAAAAGAAGGAAGAAAATAAATTCAACTGAAGACAGCAGGCACTCAATTATGACACTTTCTTGAATGCCTTACCTGGGCTTTCTATGTTAGCAGAATTTGGACGGATGGTTCATATGAGGCAACTTAACTTGCAGTAAGTCGCAGTTGGTTTTGTTAACACACAAGTTCGTTTACCTGAGCTGAATTAGTAGGAAAAACAAAGGAAAAAAGGAAAGAAATCAATTGATTGATTCAGCTTTCTTGGAGCTAATTGTTCTAAAGGTAAAGCCATAAAGATGGAAGCTGTGAAAGAAGAGCAATCACCTCCAGAAGACGATCGCAATAGTAACCAGCCATGATTTATTTGGGCATATAAATAAGCAAAAATCAGATCAGCAAAGAAAGTAAATATACGTGTTTCAACCTAATAAACATACTTTGACATTCTTCAACGCCTAAATAATTTTCCATCCACCGCTTAAACTAAAAATAATTGGCGGATGTGTAATTAAACATAAACGCTAAAATGGCTGATGGACCAGGGATGGGAGGAAAACCACTCTCTTCTTTGGAGGATACATTGCAATTGCTTCACAAATTTTTCTAATTGGTGAAAAATAGAGAAATGTGTATCAATTTTTATTTTAAATCAGTCCAAAAATTATGCGGACTTTAATTTTCTGATGAGTCTTCACCTATTATTTTGGTTGGAAATTTTACTTGCAATTAACCTCATATGAGCCGGTAAATTGCTAATGTGAAAAGAGTTATATGGTTTTTGTAGCACATTATCCTCTTATTTTTCAATTAGTTCTTGACAGTGAACTAACTTATTAAATACAGCAAAATAAATTTTTATCTCAGCAATACCAAAAGATACAAAAAGCAACTTATATTTCAAAAGAGTATCAAATTTTGACCATGAGGCACCGAGTTCAGCTCTGTATTATCATCTGACACTTTTTCTTTTTTCATTTAAGACACGAGGGTAGTCGAAATTTGAAATTATTGCTTGTTTTACCTAACGATAAATAAGTTACTAATACATAATTCAGTGCTATTTTTGTTTCGATGAAGGAAGGGTAAAAGAACGAAACCTCAACTTATTACCTGTCTTAGGTTGAATAGTGCAAAATAAAACAGATATACTTTCTCAAGTCGCAAGCTTGGATGAAGAGGTATGCATTTTTGCGATTTAGTTGAAAAACGAACTGAAAATATCGAAATTCATTTGGTGTTGATTTAATATTTTTAGAATTTAGATTAGGATCTTTACACAAATAGACAGTCGAATTACTTTCGATTTTTTCAGAAAAAAGTGAAATAACTAAAAGACCAAAATTTTAATCAAAATATAAACAGAAGTTATAGTTTCCAGTCCATCCTTTTATTTCTAAGCTCTTACTGTAAAACATCTTCTCATAGTGTAAACATTTAGCACGACGCAACAGTGGTAATTTGTATCTATTTCATAACTCATACGAATATTCTCCCATTGTTTAAACACTAAAATTTTGTGGAAAAAATAAATTAAAGTCCTTTATCAAATTGATATCATGTAAAATAATAAAACCAACTCCATGCTATAGTCGAACAATTAATAATAATTAAAAAATATTTAAAAAATCGAAGCAAACCAAATTGACTCTATTCCGACAGGGTGGTTATGAAACTGAAAACAGAAAAACCGAGGGGCCCCCACCCGCCATTCTGCTTTAAAGATCTGAATTTTTCAGAGTTAATTCGTGTGATTGGCAGGGTCGAAATAATACAAATTGAATCAAACAACAAAATCAACACCCAATTTTGACTCGCTTATATATAACAATAAATCTCAACCTGTCAACTTTGATCCTATTCCTTATTCAGTCCAACCAACTCAGAGTAATTTTTTTCCAAAAAAAATAGATTAAGTTGTTTATTCAGTTCGAATTTATAAATTTACATGGGAAACTAATTACTGATAAGTTGCTCTCTGTTTCCACTACAGTAAAATGCCTAATGCATTAAACAAATAAGAAGAGAGAGACCAGCGCATTACCATATAATTTCCTCTTTCAATCACAAGTAGTAACCTCTCAAAAATGTACCCCATACAAAATGGTCTACTGAAAGTGCTCTCAATACACAATGACAACTTTTCTTGGTTCCTTGACCTAAACTATCAAAATTTGATGCTAAACTAGAAAGGACTAAATCAACTTAATATCAAACTTTACTTATGATACAAAAAGCAAAATGCTACAGTTGCCGCCTGCACCCACCTCCCCTCTTTTTTTAGTCCTATGTTTTTTTTTCTTTTTTTTTTTTTGGG